>CM019068.1:132835126-133120914 GCA_009667805.1 Leptobrachium leishanense
ATATATATATATTTTCTTCAGGTAATGGGGGTTGTGGAATTCGTGGGTGAGTTCCCTCACTTTTTTTCCCAGGACTTGACCCCTGTTTTTAACCCCTTCAATGCTGACGACGTGTGGGCTCAGTTACTCCCGCTGTATGCTGAGGAGGACGTGTCCCACACGTCATCAGCTTTGCGGGACCCATGGCGGAGATACTCACCTCTCTGTCCGGGGTCCTCCCGACGTAAATGACATCATCGCGCCATGCGTGATGACGTCATTTCCAGGCAACTCCTCGGCAATGCCGGGAGATCGGGAGGTCCCACAAAGGCCTCCCGAATGATACCCAACATGACCAGGTGTAAAGTAAAAAAAAAAAAACTGTATTTTTTTTGTGTGTTATTTTTATTAATGCAGCAATATTGTTCACATTTCAATTATAATGTGAACAATGATGCTGCACTAATGATTTTTTTCTATGGGGTGCGTTTGCTATAAATCACGTAATTACCCCCACAAAATCTAACAAGTCCCCATTTCTAATATTTGTACAAGCGCACCCCATAGAAAACATAACCGCAAACGCTCATGTGCTAAAATGTGAAAAAAACACTTTACACACTGCAGATGATTAAAAATTCAATTTTTATTGCATTTTTTGTCATAATATACAGGCAGGACATGACCTATACATATAAAAATGATATATTATGAATCTGCGGAGTCTGTCGGAAAGAACGATATCTAATATGTCTGTGTCATTTGATAAAATGTGGCTTCAAATCACGTTTAAACATGATGAGCAAAAGCGGTAAAAATGAGCTGAGCACACAGCAGTGAAATGCAGCATATCAGAGGAAGATTTAGTAGAGAAATTAACACTTCTCAGAAGCACAGGTGTTGTTTGATATATCTGGAGACACCACACCCTCAGTATAGTCTACATACATACAATGTATCAACTTGATTAGACCAGACTAAAAACACCTGTTGTTTATGCCGTTTGAAAACACAGGTCATTTAGAGGTGAGAATCTTTGCACGTACACATTAGTTTTTAATTCAATATCTAATAAACCGTTGCTTATAATATTCTTCAGTAAAGAGTCTCTTTATTCTAGATTTTTTAGTATTTTTTTTATGCATTTTTCTATACTTTTTTCTAAAAAAAATTTGCGAACTTGAACCGAACACGCCAAAAAGTTCGAAGTTCGCGAACTTGCGAATGGCCAAAGTTCAAATCGAACTCCGAACTGAACAGCTCATCCCTAATGTTGACATCAAAGTAACAAGCATTGTGCGAGACAGGAGCCGATGGGTTGGTTCTGTGCATATGCACTCCGCACCAATCTGTCATTCTGTGCAGGCGCCAGGAAAATTGTGTACAATAGTGCACCATATCCGAGCGATGTGCAATCTGCGCCGTGTACACAATGTAGATATGCAAATTGTGCAAAAAAACTGCAGGGACTTCCGCATATAAAATATGTCAGAATCGGACCGCCAGGGAGGTTAAGCTGTAACTTATTACTTGTGCATTACAAATAAAAACACATTCAGGGTTATTCAAAGAGATCCGAATTGCTTGAGAAAGGTAACGGAACGCTGAAAATCAGCGTTCAGTTACCTTTCTTGGCCATTCGGCTATCCAGAGAGCAGGCAATTCGCCAAATCCTGGCGAATTGCCTGAACATACGGTGCCTGTTCGGTGCCTGTTCGAGGGCAGTGAATCCCCATAGAGAAGCAATGCTTTGGCTATTCAGAGAACACAAACCAGCAGTGAAAGGTTCCCCTAATGCCCTGCCGTTCGGTGGTTTAATTCGGCAAGTTTATTCAGGAGAATCCCATAGGCTTCAATGTTAAAAATATTCCCGTTTTAATTCAATATCTAATAAACCGTTCATTATAAAATTCTGCAGTAAAGAGTCTCTTTGTTTAGGATATTTTAAGCATTTTTCTGATTTTTTTTTTAAAGTTTACTTCTTTTTTCTGTAACAGCCCTCTTTATTATCATTCCCTGGACCTCATGTAAATTTCAGACATTTTCGCTCAGTTGTTTCTTTGCAAACAGTGTTTCACTTTTCAAACATTCATACAAACTGTTTTCCTAATTTATTCACTTCGCTCTGTCTGCGGTCTCGGGTTTTTCCGGCGGCTTTGCTGCGGGTGATCGGCTCCTGCTCGGGTTTTTCCGTGGTTTTCGGCAGGTTAATCCAGATGTTTTTGAGGGTTTTTGGCGTGCATTCGCTGGGTTGAAGCTGTTAGAGCTGCAAAGGGTGGACCAACGTCATATTGCACTTTATGGATTAGGAATGGGATGTCACTTAAATTCATATGCGAGTCAAGGCAGATGAACGAATACTTTTGGCAATATAGTGTATATATGTATATATGTGTATATATATATATATATATATATATATATATATGTAGATTGATAGCTATGGATTATATGTAGGATATTCGTGTTTCATCTTATCAGACGTCTAAACTGCTGCACTACCCCAGCCTCCCCAGCAGTTCCAGACAGTGTGTTGTGCACCCTGGAAATGTAAGTCCTGGCTGCATTGCTCTGCAGGGACTCAGTGACAGGTAGACCTCAGAACAAAGAAAAAACCTGCTGCTACTTCCAAATACACTAAAAAAGCATTTAAAAATATCAGCTCTGGCAAAACAGGTATGTTCACCTGGTCTTGCTGTTACCACCACGTGGGGGTGTTCTCAGGGTCAAACACCCTCTCATTGGAGTCCCCCAATATTATTCAAACAGTACTTGGTGGATAGTGGAGTTTTATTGCTGTGGAGCTCATACACACTGCACATTACTGTGAATTTCATTGCTGTGGAGCTCATACACACTGCGCATTACTGTGAGTTTCATTGCTGTGGTGCTCACAAATGCTATGGGATTATCCACTAAAAAAAAAACACAGCCAACTGCACTGCAATACAGATTTTTCTTGCAACAGGCACTTAGTGGATAACCCCCATAGGGTTACAACAATAGTTGTAGTTCATTAAGAGGAACACAGTATTAAAAAACATGGTTCCCTTTTATAGAGTCTTCCTTTAACCCTTTCGCTGCTGAGGCTTTTCCCGCCCCTGTGCTGAGGTCATTTTTTACCTGTTTTGCGCATCATGTTTAAACGTGTTTTGAAGGCTTATTTTAGTATATGACATCGACATATTATATATCGTTCTTTCCGTCAGACTCGGTAGATTCATAATATGTCATTATTATATGTATACGTTATGTCATGTTTGTATATTATAACAAAAATGCAATAAAATATGTATTTTCAATAATTTACAGCGTGTAAAGTGTTTTTTTCCACATTTTAACATGCGAGCAATTGCGGTTATATTTTGTATGGGGTGCGCTTGTTAAAAAAATTAGAGATGGGGTCTCGTTACATTTTTTTTGGGGAAAATGACACCATTTTTAACAAACGCACCGCATACAAAAATCGTTAATGCAGCATCATTGTTCACATTATAATTGAAATGGGAACAATATTGCTGCATTAACAAAACAAAAAAAAAAAAAAAGTGTTTTTTTTTTTTTTATTTTTTTTTTCTTTTTTTTTTTTTTTTTACAATTTTTTTTACTTTCATGTTTGGTATCGTTGGAACGGCCATGCTCTGGCCGATCCAACGATATCAAAATTTAACCCCTAACTGCCACGGATCGGGAGATAGGGAGTTCATTGGAACTCCCTATCTCCACACTTCGTGGCAGTTAGGGGTTAATGCTAGGACTGGCGTCATCGTGCTGCGCACGATGACGCCAGTCCTCTGGGGGAGTTCCCGGAAGCTTGGCCGACATCCAAGATGTCGGCCAGCTCCCGGGAAGGATCGCAAATCGCGCTTTTCAGCGCCGATTTGCGATCCAGCTCCCCAGGGGTTAATGCCAGGCATCATTTGGAAGGGCAGGCTGTGCCCTTCCAAATGATGCCTGGGTTAAGCCCCTGTGAGCCGCCGATCGGAGGGAGAGAGGTCCGAAGGACCTCCCCCCCTCCCTTTCAGGCGCCTCCTCCGCACATGCGGGGGGGCGCCTGAATTATGTGTCATCGCGGGGGCGCGATGACACATAATAATGGCGGCCACTGCTCCGGATGCCGGGCTGACATCCAGGATGTCAGCCCGCACCGGAGGGGCCAGCGATCGGCCGAACCCGGCCGAACGCTGACCCCAATGCGAGGACGCGCTCAGCGCGTCCTCCGCATACCAGCGGGAATGCTGAGGACGCGCTGAGCGCGTCCTTAGCATTCAAGTGGTTAAGTGAGCTACAACTATTGTTTATTAGGACACAAAAATAGTCATTGTCAGGGATCTGGACTAGCATTGTGTGCAGGATTGTGGGTGTGAGCCCAAAATGCAGTGAATAGGACAGATTAAGCAGGTAGTGGGGTAACAACAGGAGTTTATTTGAAACAAGCAAATAAACACACAGACTAGGAATAAACACAGCAGAAGTACACAACCAATACAAACCAAACAACAGAAGGCTGGCAATAGAAGGAACAGATTAGAGCAGAGATGCAGAAAGGGGCTGAGGCAAAAGGAGGATGGCTGGGAGTAGTGGGAATGGGAGAACTCAAGGCTCGAGTCGAGCGGGAATGAGCAGGAACGGCGTTCCCGCACTTCTCCCACAGCGCGAACGCTGCGGGAACGCTGTGGCCCGAGCCTGAAACGATTGAGCAGACCACCGCCGCACATTGCCGGCGGCCCCGTGCTTCCTCCTAGAACGGCCGCTGACAGGAAGTGCAGCCGCTCGCCTGGCTGTTTCATCGATCCCAGGTGAGCAGCTGCACTTCCTGTCAGCGGCCATTGTAGCAGGAAGCACGCGGCCGCCGGCAATGTGCAGCGGCGGCCTGCTCCAGCGTTTCGGGCGCACGGAGAGGTGAGCTGGCTGCTGGGGGCAATAATATCCATGAGACCTGGGGGCATTATCCATGAGACCTGTGGGGCATTATCCACGAGACCTGGGGGCATTATCCACGAGACCTGGGGGCACTATCCATGAGACCTGGGGGCACTATCCATGAGACCTGGGGGCATTATCCATGAGACCTGGTGGGCATTATCCAGGAGACCCTGGGGGCAATATCCATGAGATCTGGGGCATATCCATGAGACCTGGGGGCATTATCCATGAGACATGGGGGCATTATCCATGAGACATGGGGGCATTATCCATGAGACCTGGGGGCATTATCCATGAGACCCTGGGGCATTATCCATGTGACCTGGGGGCATTAATGCATGAGACCTGGGGGCATTATCCATGAGACCTGTGGGGCATTATCCACGAGACCTGGGGGCATTATCCATGAGATCTGGGGGCACTATCCATGAGACCTGGGGGGCATTATCCATGAGACCTGGGGGGCATTATCCAGGAGACCCTGGGGGCAATATCCATGAGATCTGGGGGGCATTATCCAGGAGACCCTGGGGGCAATATCCATGAGACCCTGGGGCATATCCATGAGACTTGGGGGCATTATCCATGAGACCTGGGGGCATTATCCATGAGACCCTGGGGGCAATATCCATGAGACCTGGGGGCATTATCCATGAGACCCTGGGGTATTATCCATGAGACCCTGGGGTATTATCCATGAGACCTGGGGGCATTATCCATGAGACCCTGGGGGCATTATCCATGAGACCCTGGGGGCAATATCCATGAGACCTGGGGGCAATATCCATGAGACCTGGGGGCACAATCCATGAGACCCTGGGGGCATTATCCATGAGACCTGGGGGCATTATCCATGAGACCCTGGGGGCATTATCCATGAGACCTGAGGCATTATCGAGACCCTGGGGCATTATCCATGAGTCTGGGGCATACAGTGGCAAGAAAAAGTATGTGAACCCTTTGGGATTACGTGGAGTTTTGCATGAATTGGTCATAAAATGTGCTCTGATCTTCATCAAAGACACAACAATTTGAAAAATACAGTCTGCTTAAAATAATACAACTCAAACATTATATGTATTCATGTTTTTTATTGAAAAGAACATGTAAACATTCACAGTGCAGGGTGGAGAAAGTATGTGAACCTTTGGACTTAAGAACTGGTTGACCCTCCTTTGGCAGCAATAACCTCAACCAAACGTTTCCTGTAGTTGCAGATCAGACCTGCACAACGATCTGGAGTAATTTTGGACCACTCCTCTTCACAAAACTGTTTCAGTGTAGCACCATTCTTGGGATGTCTGGTGTGAATCATTCTCTTAAGGTCATGCCACAGCATTTCAATCGGGTTGAGGTCAGGACTCTGACTGGGCCACTCCAGAAGGCGTATTTTGTTTTGTTGAAGCCATTCTTTTGTTGAATTACTTGTATGCTTTGGGTCATTGTCCCGTTGCATCACCCATCCTCTGCGGAGCTTCAGTTGGCAGACAGATGGTCTTACGTTTTCCTGCAAAATGTCTTGATAAACTCTGGAATTCATTTTTCCATCATTGACAACAATCCGTCCAGGCCCT
Organism: Leptobrachium leishanense; assembly: GCA_009667805.1. Lineage (NCBI taxonomy): Eukaryota > Metazoa > Chordata > Amphibia > Anura > Megophryidae > Leptobrachium > Leptobrachium leishanense. The sequence continues at coordinate 132,841,606 of CM019068.1, forward strand.
GAGGCAGCAAAGCAGCCCCAAACCATGATGCTCCCTCCTCTATGTTTTACTGTGGGGGATGAGGTTTTGATGTTGGTGTGCTGTGCCTTTTTTTCTCTACACAAAGTGTGTGTTTTTTCCAAACAACTCCATTTTGGTTTCATCTGTCCACAGAATATTTTGCCAGTAGTGCTGTGGAACATCCAGGTGCTCTTTTGCAAACTTCAAACGTGCTGCAATATTCTTTTTGGACAGCAATGGCTTCCTCCGTGGTGTCCTCCCATGTACTCCATTCTTGTTAATGTTTTCCTTATTGTAGATGTGTCAACAAAAATGTTAGCATGTGCCAGATATTTCTGTAAGTCTTTAGCTGGCACTCTAGGATTCTTCTTTACCTCATTAAGCATTCTGCGCTGTGCTCTTGCAGTCATCTTTACAGGACGACCACGCCTAGGCAGAGTAGCAACAGTGCTGAACTTTCTCCATTTGTAGACAGTCTGTCTTACCGTGGACACATGAACATCAAGGCTTCTGGAGATACTTTTGTAACCCTTTCCAGCTTCATGCAAGTCAACAATTCTTGATCGTAGGTCTTCTGAGAGCTCTTTTCTGAGAGCCATGGTTCACATCAGGCAGTGCTTCTTGAAACCAGTAAACCCAAAACTGGTGTGTGTTTTTAAAGGGCAGGACAGCTTTCAGCAACACATCCAATAATATCACACTGATTGGACTCAAGGTTGGCTCACTCCTGGCTCCAATTAGGTCTTGGAGAAGTCATTAGGCTAGGGGTTCACATACTTTTTCCACCCTGCACTGTGAATGTTTACATGTTATGTTCAATAAACACATGAAAACATATAATGTTTGTGTAGTATTATTTTAAGCAGACTGTGTTTTTCAAATTGTTGTGACTTAGATGAAGATCAGAGCACATTTTATGACCAATTCATGCAAAACTCCACATAATCGCATAGGGTTCACATACTTTTTCTTGCCACTGTATATCCATGAGACTGGGGCATATCCATGAGACCTGGGGCATATCCATGAGACCTGGGGGCATTATCCATGAGAGCTGGGGGCATTATCCATGAGACCTGGGGGCATTATCCATGAGACCCTGGGGCATTATCCATGAGACCTGGGGGCATTATCTATGAGACCTGGGGGCATTATCTATGAGACCTGGGGGCATTATCCATGAGAGCTGGGGCATATCCATGAGACCTAGGGCATTATTCATGAGACCCTGGGGCATTATCCATGAGACCTGGGGGCATTATCCATGAGAGCTGGGGGCATTATCTATGAGAGCTGGGGGCATTATCCATGAGACCCTGGGGCATTATCCATGAGACCTGGGGCATTATCCATGAGACCTGGGGCATTATCCATGAGAGCTGGGGGGCATATCCATGAGACCTGGGGCAATATCCATGAGAGCTGGGGCATTATCCATGAGAGCTGGGGCATATCCATGAGAGCTGGGGCAATATATACCCATATGAGCTGGGGCAATTATATCCATGTGAACTGGGGAAAATATATCCATATAACCAGTGCTGTGCATATTATTCTTGGGTTCAGTGCTGTGTATATTATTCTGGGGGCTCAGTGCTGTGCATGTTATTCTTGGGGCTCAGTGCTGTGTATATTATTCAGGGGGCTCAGTGCTGTGTATATTATTCTTGGGGCTCAGTGCTGTGTATATTATTCTGGGGGCTTAGTGCTGTGCATATTATTCTTGGGGCTCAGTGCTGTGCATATTATTCTGGGGGCTCAGTGCTGTGTGTATTATTCTGGGGGTCCAGTGCCGTGTATATTATTCTGGGGGCTCAGTGATGTGTATATTTTTCTGGGGTTCAGTGCTGTGTATATTATTCTGGGGGTTCGGTGCTGTGTATATTATTCTGGGGACTCAGCGCTGTGTATATTATTCTGGGTGTCCAGTGCTGTGCCTGGATATATATATTATATATAAAACGCGTTAGTCTAGTTGCCAAAATCACGAGTATACCTGTACGGAGTGATACCTTTCACTGATCAGTATAGTTTCCAGTTTACACTCTTGAAAGCTTGTCTTTTAAATGTAAAGTTAACCCAATAAAAATGGTATCACCATGCACTGCTATACTCGTGATATATATATTTTTTCTTCAGGCAATAGGGGTTGTGGAATTCGTGGGTGAGTTCACTCACTTTTTTTCCCAGGACTTGATCCCTGGGAGAACTGGATATTGGAGGAGCTAGGAAGCAGGATAAACAGGAATGAACAAGGGGAGTAGAGAATACTACAGAGAGAGAGAGAGAGAGAGAGTTGTAGACATGGAATAGGAAGGGCAGGTACTGAATATACAATAATACAAATAACACAGAAAACATATAATCCAGGCAACAGTACAATGGAACAGGCAATAGACAATAGTCAGGGTCTAAGCAAGGATCTGGTACACGGATATATATCAAGCAGATAAAGGGGCACAGGGAACAAAGGAGGGTACCGGTGGTATGAGTGGAAGGTCCAGAATATAAACAGCAGAGGGATCTTAGGATAGTCTTTGAATCAGGAGGGGTTCCAAGCAAGGAGTTCATGAAAGGATAGTCTGCACTGAGCTAAGCCAACAACTTCAATGAGGAAGCATCTTAGGGAGAGCGTAGCTTCCTGTTATGCAGTGCTGATCAGGCAAAGTGAGCTCAGTTGAGGCTCCAGGGTTTTGATGTCCAATGCTCACAGAAAGTCCTGGAACCTGCATACTTCATGCGGGATGTGGCATATACATGGGTTCAAAGGGGGCGCCAGGGGGTCAGGGCATCCAGGACCTGACAGTCATAATAATCAGTTTCACCCTGGGTGTGAGAGTACCCCCCACCTATTTTTCCAGAAAAAAAGCACTGGGTATTACTATATATGCCAACTGCCAGACAGCCAAGTACCCGACAGCATAAGTGCCCAACACCACAAGTCCCCGACAAAGGCACATACCCGACAGCCAACTGCCCGACAAACAAAATCCTGACAGCACAAGTCCCCGACAAGCCATGCCCTGATGGCCAAGTCCCCAACAAGCCAGTGCCCCGACAGCAAAGTCCCTGACAAGCCAGTGCCCCGACAGCAAAGTCCCTGACAAGCCAGTGCCCCAACGGGCCAAGTCCCCGACAAGCCAGTGCCCCGACGGCCAAGTCCCTGACAAGCCATTGCCCGACGGCCAACGTCCCGACACACAAAAAATAAAAAAATTTTGATAAGCCATCGCAAACGCGTCTGCAAAAATCACACAAGCCGCCGAACACAGCGCCGACCAGTGGCCGGAAAAAATACGACAAGCTCACGAACGGTGTAAAAAAAAAAAAAAGTTTGCAAATATACTTAACATTAAAAACTATGCGATTCGCCAGATTAAATCTGCCAAATGAAACCACCGAGCATCAGGGCATCTCACTGACATTCTCTGCTGTTCGGCGTCCCCTGAATAGGTTAAACATTGCTTCTCTACGGGGGATTTCACTGCTGCTGAACAGGCAACATATGTACAATCTCCTGTGGACAGGTCAACTCGAGGTCATAATCTGTCATTCGCTGCAAACTCCTCATTGGTTGTGATTGCTACCCAGAAAGCACTTTTGGCGGCAAATACAACCTGCGCATGCTTCCTATGTGTGTGTAATCGAAAGCTGTACAGTCTCACTTACCCCTTCTACACTGAAAATGACAGAAAACTGTGAGATCATACCTTCTCAGCGAGGGAAGAGCAAAATCAATGTTCATGGATATCTGATGGTGAAAGATAAAAATTGCAATGACAGTTATTACTGGTGCTGTGAATAGCAAAAATCTGACAATTGTAAAGGCAGAGCAATGATCAAATATGTCAACGGACAGCATCATCTTCTGAGGTATGTGGATCATAATCACGCTCCAGAAGCAAGTGCTGCGTGTGTTTCTAAAATAATTGGGCAAATTAAAGTACAGGCAAAAGAAACAACCAGCCTGCCATGTCAGATTGTACAGAACAGCACTGTTACCGCTCCGCAAAATATACAGCCCTACCTACATCCCATCAAAAAAATGCTCTCCGCAAAGTAATAAAACGAGTACAAGCACACCGGCCATCTGAACCACAGTCACTGGATAAAATTGATATTTCAGATTTTTTACATAAAACTTTAAATGGAGAACTATTTTTGGTCAGAGACTCAACAGTGGGAAAAGATCGAATACTAATGTTTACAACCAAAGTAAACGTTCAACATTTATCAAAGGCGAAGTATTGGATATTGGATGGAACATTCAAAACTGTACCCACAAGCTTTTATCAGCTCTATACTATACTGTCATGATCCATGCCTGCTGTCTGCTGTCAAACCCGTGCTTGCAGCAACTCCAGGAAAAGTGCTGTCCTCAGGTTCAGCACAAAACCAGCAACCTCACAGTTAATCATACAACACACACACCACACCCCTGTGAATAAAAGTTCTCTCTGCCCCTCCCTCTGGACTTCAGCATTATCACTTATACCTCTACCTGGATAGACCTATTATCGATTTACTCCCTTTGTGTACCAGACCTCTGTTTTGCTCACCAACTCTGCCTCCTCTATGCCAGCCCCTGAACCTCAGACCGTCTCCTGACTACGATTTCTGCTTATCCCTTGACACCACGCTATACAGCAAGGTACTGTCTGCCAATAACCCTGAACCCACTGCATACTGGGCTCAATATAACCCAGACTGGTACCCCACCAGCGCTGAGCCTGACACATACATGCACCAGTTGGTACAGAAAATTACCGATGTCTACCCCTAGTCTACGTGCTAATGACGAGTAAGAGTGAAGAAAATTATAAACATGTTGCAAGACTTGATTGACTTTGTGAAGAACATGAAACTGAACTAAAGCCACAGACTAACTTGACTGATCTCGAACTTGCAGCTATTAACGCTTCGAAAAGTGAATTTCCTGAAGTTTCCAACAAAGTTTGCTTCTTCCATCTGGGACAGTGCATTTGGAGAAGAATTCAAGGAAGTGGATTAGCATCTCGATACGGCACAGACTAACAATTTAGTTTAATGCTGCGTCATTTGTTTGCCTTGGCATTTATTCCATCACATCAAATTGCAGAAGCTTTTGATATCTTGAAGCCTCATTTGACACCAGAGGTCAGTGAACTGATTGAGTAGTTTGAAAATAATTATGTCCATGGAAGAATAAGACGACATTTGCGTAATGTAATTGAAGCTTGGCATAGGAGATGGGAGAATATAGCTGGAGGAGCACACATTGGCGTCTATCGAATCATCGAAGAATTTCAAAAGGAACAACAACAAGTTGAAATGCAAGTGGAATGCATAATTCATGGTGAACCCTCTCCAAAGCGCAAGAAGGTGACAAATGATCGAGAAGCTCGCATTCAATTGATTGTGAATGATTGTGGCAATCGATCCGTAATGGACTACCTGCGTGGTATTGCCCACAGTATTTCTATTTAAAATGCATAGACTTAATTTACTTTATGTATTAATTTGTAGCAAACACAGAAACAAAAAATATTCCCAGACAACTACCCCTAAATGGAATAGCGACTGCTTATTCGGGAGTGGCACAGAAATTGGCACAAATTGCCTTTATTATTCCAAAAGAGACATTCCCAAATACCAACGTTTAAAAACAACACAAAACAACTGCAACGTGAGGACACATTGTGCTGTAAATCAGAGCGGCTTTTATATTCAAAGTTAAATAGCAGGCAAAAACGAGGTTCTTTATGCTAACGTTCAGAGTTCCCAACCGGGATACTTGAGTTGCTTGAAACCAACAAACGCCATAACTGGCCAGTTGCCACACACCTTGCTAGCCCTAATGCTTAAAGATTCTGCTCTTGCCCTCACATCTGCACATACAAGACAAAAGTTAAAATCAAAACGTTAAGCAATCAGCTCGATATATGTTTCGCCGGCCTGAACCAGCTTCGTCTGGAGCAAAAGAGAGAATGAATAGCTTGTCGTTGCTTATCTGCCTCCCACCTTAAAAAGAAAAAGTTTTCTTTGACCAATAGAATCCAAGGAGCACCTCCTATGTATCATTAGATCCTACCAATCCAGATCACTCGATGATAATAAGTCTTATTTGACTGGAATTACTCGTGTCTCGATATTACTACGTGTCCAACATCACCTAATGGTTACAATGTAGTAAACATTGCAAGCGAGACCGTAGCGGTCTTATTATAATGAATCCCATAACTCCTAATTCCACAGTCTTAATAAATAATTTAATCAGATTTAAATGATCAATGGATATCCCTAAAGACATTTTGTAATGGGTGTGGAAAGGTTCATCATAACATTGAATACGTCCAATCCAATCAATGAACGGTCACCTGTTACAAATGGCCCAATAGTATTATACAACATATGTCCTATAGGGTCAATGGACCGTCACATGTCTTAATTAGACCAATAGAATGCTTGTCACACTGAATGGATATCGTGGTTAACAACAAAATAATAAAAGACTGCAAACATAATACCCAGCCTAAGATCTTAAAATACAATTCTATCAGGCTTGATAGCTGGGTGATCCTTCTCCCAGGTGAAATATGTTTTTACCAACGGTTGTCAGACAACAGCTCACTTGTCAAGTATTTCCCGGTACTCACAGTGACTACACCACTATAGGTATGCTGAAAGGACACTGGTAAATACTGTGAGCAATATCGCAGTGAACTGGTGATAAACTAATATTACTAACATTGCTGATATTAATGATTACGGTGATTACCACTCTGCAAAGGGTAATGTTGAAACATAGGACCTAATTGTCAATAAAATAATACAGATTCTTCTATATAATGACACGGCGATAAAATTAAAAAGATGGTAAACCTTCAGATTCCGGGATACAGTCAACCTAATAGTATTTGAAACCGAAAAATGAACACTAAACCTACAGGGCAAGGGGAATGGAGGTACCTAATATCACTGGTACCCACATGGAATTTACAAGAAGGGAGTATATGAAAAACCTTCATTAAGTCCCTTAGGAGCCAGAGTCTGAAGCCTATAGATCCATCGGCATTCTCTTTGCCGTAATTTGCGATCAAAATCGCCTTTTCTTGGTGATGGAGAAACCAATTCCAAGCCACAAAACTTTAAGACCATAACGTTGTTATTATGGTCTTGAGAGAGATGGCGAGATATAGGTGTCTCCTGTATTCGTCTAAGGGAATGGATATGTTCCATGATCCTTCTCTTGAAAGGACGAAGAGTCTTGCCAACGTACATCTTGCCACATTCACATTGGGCAAGATACACTATGCCCGCTGAATTGCAATTGAAAAACGTTTTTATTTCGTACTCCTGTGTTTTCCGTGAGTCCATGATTTTTTTGGACCACCTCAGGATGTGTTTACAGGCAACACAATGACCACACTGTTATGTTCCCCCGCAGATTACCAGATAACCAAGTTGATGAAGACTGGGCTTTGGACATGGTATAATGGCTATGAACCAACTTGTCCCTCAGATTCTTACTACGTCTGACTGTGATTGAAGTCCTTTTCGGTAAAACATCCTGTAAGGGAGGATCAATTGTCAGTAAAGGCCAGAACCTGTTCAGAATTTCATGGACATAATGCCAACCCTTATCAAAGGTCCCTATACATCTTATTAGGTTGTCTTTTTTAAGTGCTTGGTCTGCTAACAGGGTTTCGCGAGGTGTAGAAATGGCACGTTGGTACGCCCTCTTAAGCTGTTTATTGGGGTACCCCTTTTCCTGAAAGTCTCTCCGCAGATCCTTTGCTTTCAACTTAAACTCGTCTGTAGTAGAGCATAACCTTCTCAATCTGAGATATTGGCCAACTGGGATACCTTTTCTTTGTGGGCTAGGGTGGAAACTCTGCCAACGTAGGAGGTTGTTTGTGGCTGACTCTTTTTTGTAAAGCGTGGTAGATAATAATCCCTGCTTAGTCTTAGAGATCTTAATATCTAAAAATGAGATGCTGGATTGTTGAACCTCATATGTAAATTTAAGATTATATTCATTATTATTGAGAAGTGTGACAAACTCTATGAATTCTTCCTTGGTGCCTTTCCAGAACACCAAAACATCATCAATGTATCTTATCCATAAATCAACCTTGTCAAAATAGAATTTCAAATCAGCATTTTGTTGGCATTGTTCTTCCCAAATTCCCAAATATAGGTTGGCATACGAAGGTGCTACTGAAGAACCCATTTCAGTGCCCCTTAATTGATGGTAGTACTGACCTCTAGAGATAAAATAATTATGGGTCAATACGAACTGCAGAAGTTTAATCAAAAAGGTCTTTGTAAGGTCACTCAGGGTACTATCTCTGTCGAGAATTAGTTTGTTACCATGGCCGAGCAGCCGTGCGAACAGGAGGACATAGAAACAGCCGGCTGTGTGAATTTTCACATGCCTGGCTGCCTAGTTACTAAGTGTACATTATGGTTCCCATGGCTCATCCGTGAGATCCACAATGTGACGCATTATTAACTGGTCAGCCTGAGATGATGCAGCTAGTGCTTCCTGATTGGCTAACGGTGAAACAGCCTCCCATTGGCTTGAGAACAGTCTCAGTCGCGGTTCGGGCGTCGAGGAGGATGGAGCTACCCTGCCATCCTCCCAGGGATTTTTTATTTTGTGGGGGGGTTTCTTTGGTACCCTGCCATTTTTTCCTTGTGGATGTTTTTTAATGGATGGCCTATTTCCTCAGGCTGAAGTTGAGGAGCACCTTGGCTTCAATCAACTCCAGGAGGAGAAGCAGCAGCGCCGCCCTGGATTTAATCCATTGGAATTATTTATTTTATTTATTTCTTGGGGACCCTGCCTTTTTATTCCCAGTGGATGGGTGGCCTATTTCCTCAGGCTGAAGTTGAGGAGCACTTTGGCTTCAATCAACTCCAGGAGAAGAACCAGCAGCCCACCCTGGATTTAATCCATTGGAATTATTTATTAATTTCTTGGGGACCCTGCTTTTTTATTCCCGGTGGATGGATGGCCTATTTCCTCAGGCTGAAGTTGAGGACCACCTTGGCTTCAATCAACTCCAGGAGGAGCAGCAGCAACGCCGCCCTGGATATTATTTGTTGTATTTATTTATTTATTTATTTTGGGGACCCTGCCTTTTTATTCCCAGTGGATGGATGGCCTATTTCCCCAGGCTGAAGTTGAGGAGGACATTGGCTTCAATCAACTCCAGGAGGAGAAGCAGCAGCGCCGCCCTGGATTTTAATCCATTGTATTTGTTTATTTTTTCCCAGCCTGGATGTATCCCTGGATATATTTTATGGAAGGACAGTATACCCAGTGGTGTATTTAGGTTTTGTGCTGCCCTAGGCCTGACTAAACTTGTGCACCCCCTAATTTAAATTTGAGGCACCCCTTCCTGTCAAGGGCACACCTCTTCCTGGTTAATCCCCACTCTTCCTCTTTAAGATCCACCTTTTCCTCTTAGAGCTCCGCCTTTTCCTCTCTTTATATTAAAAGTGGATACCAAGTGCCTACTTGTATATTTTGTATACCATTTCAAATGCATCAATTGAGATAAATAAAATTATGATATGTTTAAATTCAAGCATTTTTACAAAGAACAGCCACGCATGTCAAGTATACTGGATCACAGCTGCTCTAATTGGTTGAACAATAAAATCCACAGAAACGTGCACTGTATATGAGCGTATCACAGAGCTGCACAAAAATAAAACCCACAGAAATGGGCACTGTGTATGAGCATATCAGAGCTGCACAGCAATAAAACCCACAGAAATGTGCACTGTGTATGAGCATATCACAGAACTGCACAGCAATAAAACTCTCAGTAATGTGCAGTGTGTATGAGCGTATCCCAGAGCTCCAGGGCAATAAAACTCACAGTAATATGCAGTGTGTATCACAGAATCAACAGCAATAAAACTCCCAGCAATGCAATGTTTGGTGTGTGTCAGCGTATCAGAATCCACAGCAATAAAACTCCCAGCAATGCAATGTGCGGTGTGTATGAGTGCATCAGAATCCACTGCAATAAAACTCCCAGCAATGCAAGGTGTGGTGTGTGTCAGCGTATCAGAATCCACAGCAATAAAACTCGAAGCAATGCAATGTGTGGTGTGTATGAGTGCATCAGAATCCACTGCAATAAAACTCCCAGCAAACCGAGTGTATATGAGCACACAGCAATTATTCATTCTACATTTACCGGCCTCCGTCCGCGGTAGGGCTGTGTGCAAAGTCAGCAGGGACTGTGTACAGACTCAGCAGGAGGTCCCTCCAGGCCACGTTAGGATCGCGGCTGTGCCTGTGTGTGGAGCCATCTTGTCAGCAGTGGGGTGCCACTGCCAGAGGGTGCACCGTGGCTTTGATTCCCTTCCCGGTGGGTGTTCAGTCCAGAATATAGTGACAGTCCATGTTAACGAAAGGGCGGGCAGCTGCGTGCGTGCGTGCGTGTCACGTGGTTCAGCCAGTCAGGTGGTACTGAGACTCCGTACCACCTGATTGGCCGGACCACGTGACCTGCACACACGCAGCCTCACCAGGAGCCAGGCAGCTCAATGACAAATTTCTATCACTGCAGTGCTGGTTAAGGAAAGGTCCACTTTAAACAGCAGTAAGCAGACAGGGCTTCATATTCTGCTGATACCCCCCCTTTACCTGCCATTTACTGTCATATTCTCTCTCTGCACACGAATCACATCCCCCTCCCCTCTCCTAGAGCTGCTGCGGGGCAGGGGAGGAGCTATGGAGGGAGGAGAGTGGGATTTTTATTCTATTCGATTTTATTCCATATGCAAACGCCCTGCTCCGCTGCTCGTTGTTTGAGAACACAGCTCAAAGCTGACACACAGTGACAGTGGCACCTCCTAGTGCCCCCTAATGACACCCCAATAATCACTGATACCTGGGGCGGCCAGCCCTCCGCCACTCCCCTAAGTACACCACTGCTCTGGTGATATGCTCACACACAAGTTTGGCGAACTGCCAGCAAGTACGGTGCTGTTTGAAGGCAGTGCAAATCCCCATAGAGAAGTATGGTTAATCTATTCAGAGAACACCAAACAGCAGAGAAATGGCAGTGAATTGCCCTGATGTTCGGTGGTTTCAATCAGCAGGTTTATTCAGGCGAACTCCATAGGTTTCAATGTTAAAAATATTCCCATTTTTATGCAATATCTAAAAAAAATTTATTATTTTAATCTGCAGTAAAAAGTCTTTATTTATCAGAATTTTTTTGGGGACCCTGCGGTGAATGGTGAATTCACTGCAGGGTGGGGAAATTTTATTCCCCGAAGTGCAGGGACCTACAGAACACCAAAATGTTGGCGTCATTTCGGTGCTCTGTGAGTAACCCATTTAGTGGTGAGGTTTTTTTGTTGCCCCCTGGAAAGTGAAAGCCTAGGCCTTGCCTACCCAGGACATACTTGAAAATTAGTGACATCTCAATGTATCCTTCCTGGTAAAATAGTTTGCAAAGGTAAAAAAAAAATTAAAAAAAAATTTAGGGGTGGGGCCACCCGGTGCGGGCCGCCTCCCCCTGGAAAGTGCCGCCCTAGGCCTAGGCCTTGTTGGCCTAGGCCAAAATACACCACTGAGTATACCCATCCTGAAGCTAAAGACTGTGGTTCTCTTTCAATCAAGGTGACAACAAGAATGGTGAGTATAAAAGAACACTCCACTGAAAAGTGGAGTTCTCTTATTTTTCCTTGCAGAATTGGGCAGAAGCTGCTGACCGCCTCTGCCCAATTATTATTTTAGGGGGGTTTTTATCTCTTCAGCTGCAATATGAATTACTTGTAGTATTCATGCTGCTTGAGAGACGGAAGCACGGTGGTTTAAATATCCAATACATTTTTTTAACGTTATTTTACGGCGTTGGGATTTTTCGCTTGTCATTTTATGTCGGGAGGTTGGTTGTCCGTATTTTGGCCGTCGGGCACTTGGGGTGTTGGGCACTTGTTGTGTCTGGATTTTTTCTATTGTCGGGAGGTTTGCCGTCGGGTGGTTCGCCGTTGGGAGGTTGGTTGTCAGGAATTCAACCCAAACCCCTTTTACATCCATCGTTACTTCTTGGATTGTTATTTCCTTGAGGAAATGTTGTGTTTCTTTCAGGGAGGTCGGTAGATTCAAGAAGGTCTACTTGTAAACTGCATCAATAAATTTCCCCAAAGGCTCTAATAATCCACCTCAGGCCTAAAATATAGGATGACCTTTAGGTTGATGAGTGTTTTTGTGGATTTTAGGGATCGTGTACAAAGTTGGTGTGACAGAACAGTCGTCACTTTCAAGTTATTGGCACATAAAACGCTAAAAGTTCATTGGTTCAATATTAAATTTCATTTATACAATTTATGTCTGTATGCAGGCATGTACTGGCCATCGGGAGCAACTGGAGAATCCAGAGGGGCCGATGGGTCAGTGGGCCGGCTGAGCCTGGGGGTGGTTTTTTTTTTTAAACTTAGTCCAGCACTTAGTATAACCAGGACTGGATAACACTAGTGTGGAATGTCAGCACTTGTTTCAAAGGTGTGAAGGATTTCTGCATTGCAGGGGTGGGTTAGGGGGGCTTCCTTGGACACCCACATATGGATTCTGGAGCTGGCTATGGCTTTATTGTGTGTAAAGGAGCGTAATCCACAGAGACTGTGAGGATTCCGCTCCACATTTTACTTACAGCTTCTCCTTCCAGTGACTAGTGGCTTCAGAGTTTTAAGTCAGCAGCAGCTGGAGCACCACATGTTGCTACAAACCTCTAATGCCTTTGCTGTGACCAGGAGCCATCCCCAAAATGTGAAAATACATAAGGTATTGACTAAACATGCCATGTGAGGGTGAATCCCACCCTTGTGTCTTATACCTCGGCCCTGATGCGTCTCACAGCCAGGCATGCAGGGATCCGTAAATCTGACAGATCCTCTGATCTGATAGTCCCTCTCCCCTGCTCCCTTTCTATAGCCTATTAAGCCGGAGCTCAGTGTGGTAGTGCTGTGCTTTCTCTATAGGAGCACTCAAGGGGTTAATTATCACAGGAGTCTGCAGAGCTCAGGAAAGTATTTGCTAATCAGCCATAGCCATGTAGCAGGGAGACATGTCCAAATTCTAGGTCAAAATAGCCAAACCAGAAAAATTCTCCCATTTATCTCACTTTCCAAATTGGCTATTTGGTCTAGATTGTTCATTCTCATGGCAATTCTCAAGGTTTTCACCTCTGTCTGAATAACCCTGTATGTCACAGTTCTGAGCCCCTTCTTAGAAGTGTACCCGAATTACATTTTATTAAAGTATATTTTATAAATATATTTTTTTATTGGTATTTTACATGTTACATAACATTGAACTTGCCAAGTATATTAAATATACAGTAACAGAAGAGAAGAAAAAAAGAGAAAGGAAGAGGGGAAGAGAAAAGAGAAAAAAAAAAAAGGAGTTGGGGGGGGGGGAAGGACCCACAGTAATATCTGCTTTTATGCAATCAATCCCGTACTTCAGAAGTAATAACAACCCTTAACCAGAAGAAGCTTGAGCGTCCGGACGACCAGTCCTGCATGTCTCATAAATTTTTTGAATATCCCACAGTTGCCAAGGATCTTTTTTTGGCTGGGCTAAAGCCATATTTCGTATTTGCTTTGGTGTCAAAGTGGCGGTATTGGTCCAGTAAGTCTATCAATTGTTTCCGGGTAGGTAGGTGAACAGTCCTCCAATTCCTAGCTATCAACAAGGCAGTAGTAGAAACCAAGATGAATAACATCTGTATATGTGATCGTGGGAGATCTATCATTCCTAATAAAAGTTTTTCTGGAGCATGAGGTATCGGCACTCCCAGTACTTCCGTGGCCAGTGCCGAAATGTCTCTCCAGAGCTCGGTTACTCCAGGGCATTGCCACCAAATGTGTCCCATCGTGCCAACTGCGGAAGCGCATCTCCAGCATTGATCGGATGCTTGGGGTGAGTATCGTTTCAGTTTATCCGGTGTGGAGTACCATCTGTACAAGACTTTTCTGTGTGTCTCTATCAAAGTTGCACATTTGGTTGCTCCCATTGAAAATTTGTACGCCTTTTTCCATTGGGAAGTTGAGAAGGACTGAGATAAATCTCTCTCCCATCCCTTCTGGAAAGCCCAACTCTCTTCGGTGGTCGGTGTATTTAATATACGATAAAATAGTGATATCGGCTTACTGGAAGACAATGAGTCCAGGCAGAACAACTCCACCTCTGACAAAAGCGGTTTGTGTGTCTCGAGTCCAGTTAGAACCTTATTCGTTTTTAGATAAGAATATATTTGCATACACGACAAAAACATTGAGTCTGAGATCGAATATTTACAACGGACAGCATCAAAGGAGAGCATGGCAGTCGGTGTGAAAAGATGATGTAGGTTATAAACCCCACATCTGAGCCAAGGGTCAAAAAGTGTCTGAGGCAAGAGGTAGGACAGGGAAGGCAAAGGAGCAGCCATGGATAATGGGTAGTGGCTCGTGAGCACGGCTAAATGGCGGTCCCAGATTCCGAGGTGAAGGGCTGTGGATGGCATAGGGGCCTGCAACTTAGGTCTAAAAGATGAAGGTACCCAGAGCAGGTTGGCTAAATTGTGACCTTCCAAACAAGAGGCTTCAACTACAAGCCATTGTGGCCATGGTTCTTTATGAAAGATTTCGGATAATGACGCTAAACAGGAGGCTCTATAATATTTGTGGATATTTACCATGTGTAAGCCACCTTCTGTTTGTCTATTGTATAAGAGGCATCTAGGAACTCTAGGACGTTTATGGTTCCAAACAAAAGTCATCAGGGTAGATTGGAACGTGTCCAAATAGAGTCTTGGTAGCTTAAGTGGGAGGGTGCGAAAAATGTATAAAATTTTTGGAAGAATGCTCATTTTTACAGCCGCCATTCTGCCCAGCCACGACACCTCCCGGGATCTCCATTGAGACAACAAGGATTTCACTTCGGTCAACATTCTATCATAGTTATGTTTAATCAGTCCCCCCGGGTCCCATGTTATACGCAGACCTAAATATGTGAGATAGTGGGATCTCCAGTCAAACGTGTATAGCCGACGTAGTGCGGTCAGTTGTTATATTATGAGGTAGAGCTTGCGTTTTGGAGACGTTGACCAGATGATAGGTAAGTTGGCTGTAAGCAGTTAGTTCGTCTTGTAGGGCAGGAATGGACGAGTGAGGATCAGTCAGAGTGACTAATATATCATCAGCATAAAGATGGAGTTTATATATAGCCGGGCCTGCCTGTATTCCCCTAATCTCATCATTCTGTTTTATGGCTTGTGCCAAGGGTTCCAAAACCAGCGCATATAAAAGAGGGGATAACGGACATCCCTGTCTGGTCCCATTCGTGATCACGAATTCCTCCGATAAGAAGCCCGAAATGAGCACTCTCGCGGAGGGAGAGTCGTACATTGCCTGTAACGCGGCTCGAAACTCGGTAGGAATGTTAAATTTAGTCATAACCAGTTCCATAAATAACCAGTTCACTCTGTCGAATGCCTTCTCGGCATCCAACGAAAGTAAGAGGCCGGGTTGGCCCGAGCGCCGCTGTGCTTCCATGAGGTTAATCAGTTTTTTAGTACTGTCAGGGCCTTGCCGTCCGGAAATAAAACCCACTTGATCTGGGCCAATCAGTTTTGGGAGGAATGTTTGAAGTCTGGTCGCTAAAATCTTACTGTACAATTTCAGGTCCACGTTTAGAAGCGATATAGGTCTCAGGTGTTTACAAGCGTCTGGGGTCTTCCCTGGTTTCTACAATGTGATAATATGTGCCCTTAACATATCTACTGGGAACGAACTCGTCTCTCTTGCCCGTGCATATACTGTCAATAAGTGTGGTATCAGTATGGTGGAGAAAGAGGTATAATATTGATCAGTCCGTCCGGGCCTGGTGCTTTATGTTTCGGGAGGGCCTTAATAGCGCCGGAGAGTTCCTCTTGTGATATAGGAGCTGACAGAGAGTCTGCTTGTGTGGTTGTCAGCGACGGTAAATTTAAGTTCGCTAGATATGCATTAATGTCGTCCGCAGTCGGGTTGGGCGTTGAGTCGGCTATAGCCAGATTATACAGGGACTCATAATAAATTGCAAATTTGTTTGCAATGGCTATAGGGTTATGAATCAGACCCTGCGCCGTTCGAATTGCGGCTACCTTAGTAGGAGTCCTAGAGGGCTTAAGCTTGCGAGCTAATAAGCGTCCAGGTTTATTCTGGAATGCGTAAAACCTTGCTTTTTGCTTGGCCATAGAACCAAAATATCTATCTGCTTCCAGGGTTCGTAGAGAGCATATAGCCCCGTCCAACTCCTCGGCCAAAGCAAGTGAGGGAGACAATTTATTCTGAGTATCTGTTTGTATAGAGGCCAGAAGATCTAATCGTGCGGAGACATAGTCTTTACGCAACTTGGCTGCCCATTTTATGCATTCCCCACGGAACACCGCCTTATGCGCTTGCCATAAAGTGAAAGGATTTACGTCTTGGGTGTCGTTTTCAGTGAAGTAATCTTTCAATGTGTTCGTCAACGCTAAAGCGGCCTGGTCGTGTTTGAGCACGTGTGCTGGAAGTCGCCATGGCGGTCTCGTGTAATATTTATAATCATCTGACAGCGTTAGAAGCACAGGAGAATGATCCGACCAAGTAAAGGGAAGAATAACACAGTCGATCACTCGAGGGAGGAGCTTGTTTGATATCAAAAAGTAATCTAGTCTGGTATAGCTATTGTGCACCATGGACCTGAAAGTGTAGTCTCGTTCAAAGGGATGAAGGAGACGCCAGGCGTCATACAATTGGTACTGTTGTAATAGGGACCTGAGTTTATTCGAAGAGGAGGTAGCGGAAGAGGATACCTGTGAGGCGGAGCGGTCCCTAGAGGGATCCATACAGGCGTTTAAATCGCCACAGAGCAGTAGATCCCCCGAGAGAACGTCCAAAACTTTGTCTGCGACGAATTCTGGGCATACGCTGCTACCAGAGTATATAGCTTAGAGTTCATCGTACAAACTAAAATCACAAACCTGCCCCCCGGGTCTTTAATTATCCGATGGGTTTCGAACGCCACCCTATTATGGATTAAGATAGAGACTCCTCGTGACTTAGCGCGATACGTTGAGTGGTATTGTCTGGTGTATTGGGGAGTAAAGAGTTTAGGGTGGTCCAACCTGCGGAAATGGGTCTCCTGCAAGCATACTATATCTGCGTCGTGAGAGCGCAGATCTCTATATAGGGAATGTCGTTTTACAGGCAGGTTAAGGCCTTTCACATTATAAGTGAGTATCTTCATAAAATGGTTTTAATATAGTGACTGCGGAATGTGAAGCTTGCGTAACTTCAGGTGTTAACATTTGCATACGTCTGTCCCTATGTCTCCAGTCGGGATAAGGGCTACTGACGCAGTCGACACCTAAGAAGAGAGGGGGAAGGAAAAAAGAATAGAAAAAATAAAGAACCCAGTGCTGGTGCACTGTACAACTATATACATGAAATAACAAAAATATCTCCATCCAGGGTTCCCTGTAAGGAAGCCTGATCCCTTCCAGTGAAGGGGGAGATAGGTGGATCATACACTGCGGCAAACAGCGCCGTGGTTCTGCATGTATTACCTAGAAAAAACCCTTTGTATAATCAGAAAACCACACATAACATTACATTACTAACGAGTAAACTTGAGAAAGAGGCACGGTCACCCTTAAACGTAGGTGGGTGTTGAATATCAGTGTCGTTACTATTTCTCAGTGGTTATGTCATTCTGCGCGAACTCGTTTGGTCGTTTTAGGATGTGCTCCCGGCACCTCGGGTATCTTCAGCCCCCAGGCCTCCAGGGCTTCGCGGCCCTCAGCGGGTGATCCGAACACTGATGTGGATCCATCCCGGGTCACTATCAACTTTGTAGGGTAGCCCCATCGATACTTCACATCAGCCTCCCGCAGTACAGAGGTAATAGGGCGATACGAGCGTCGAAGTTAGAGTGTAGCTTGTGAGAGATCCGGAAAGACTGCTAGGTGGGCATATTCCTCCCCAAGGGCAGTTGGACTGCGTAGAGCTTTCAGAATGTCTTCCTTGGGACGATAGTAATGAAGTCTCAATATAACATCTCTAGGCGCTTTTAGTGGTGCGGATGGTGGTTTAGGTACTCGGTGGATGCGATCCATCAACAGGGATTCCGGGTCCACAATTGGTAGTAAATGAGTAAAGAATTCTGAGACGTATGAGGACAAGTCCTTTGGAGAGACCGTTTCAGGGATACCCCTTATCTTTAGGTTGTGACGACGGGAGCGATCCTCAAGATCCGCTAGTTTAGATTCACATTTCCGTATCTGTTCTTCCAGCGTCTCCACGGTGGACGCCATGCAATTGTGAGCCGTTGCAAGTTCATCCGTCTTGGTCTCCAAATGGGATGTTCTGTCTCCTATATCTCTGATCTCTTTCCGTATGTCGGCGGAAACTACATCAAGGCGGGAGGTTAGTGCAGACGATAGATCCTTGAACATTGCCTCCATCCTCAATGTGAACGTCGAGAAGTCTGCGTTGCCAACAGTGGGAAGCAGGTCTGAGGCTGCCGACGGGGATCCTCCTCCTTCTTGGGTGTCCGTGCCGTCACGGCGCTTGGTGGATTTAGGGGTAAAAAAGTCCGGTTTAGCTCCCGGTTTCTTACTTTTGCTGGAGGCCATGATATGCTAGTTGGTTTGCTGTACGTGTGCGTTTCAGTCTGTGATGTTGAAAGGTCGGTGTCTGTTGAGTGGCGCCATTTGCCTGCAGGGCCGCTTGATCACATAGACACCATGCTCGGTCGCTAACTCTGCTCTGTGCAAAAAATTATAATAGGAAAGTAGTGGGCCCCTCAGGGACCACCGAAAAAATTACTTTACTCTGTCAATGTAGGTCGTTAAAAAAAAAAAAAAAATACCTGCGATGCAGCCAGTCAGTGTGGCATGTCCAGAAAATATGGAATTACGCAGACAGTCAGTGCAGAGCGTCCAGAAAAAAAAAAAAAATAAAATTATAGTACGCAGACAGTCTGTGCAGATTGTATAGAGAAAATGATATTACGCAGATAGTCCGTGCAGGTTGCGCAAAAAAATTTATATTACGCAGACAATCTGTGCAGATTATGTAGAAAAAGTTATATTACGCAGACAGTCTGTGCAGATTATGTAGAAAAAGTTATATTACGCAGACAGCCTGTGCAGATTGGGTGGAAAAATCTTCTTTTTTTTTTCTATATATGTGTGGACCATCCATGCGGGCAGTCCAGAAAAATTACTACCCACACACAGTGTAGCATGATCAGAATTTTTTTTTTTCCTCTTTCCTTCATCAGATGTGGATCTTGCTGGGAGTCCGGCAACGCTGCAGACGTTTGTTTAAATTGCAGGGCACTCTCTTGCCCAGATTAGTAGATTGCCTCGCTGGGCAGAAAAGTCACTGCTCACCTTTAACCTGCGCTGTAGCCCCTCGAGGACGGCGGAGACGAGGAGAGCGACCGCTGGAGATGGTCCTCACTCGCCCGTCCCCAGGCGCCACCGGGAAGGTCCGAATCCCCGGCGCCACTCGTCCAGCGCGAGGAAATCAGCAGGACCCCCGGCGCGCGTCTATCAGCTCCGCGGGGAACTAGGAGAAAGGCTGCACTCCAGCCCGCGCAGCACCGTCTCCTCCGGCCACTTTATTAGGCCTCGGTTTGGGGTCAGGGAATAGCTGTGTCCCCGCAGGGCAAAACAGGCGTTGGTCCGGTGGATTCCCGCCTCTGTACCTCCGTGGGCCAGCGTAATCGCGCGGTATTCAAGGATGCTGTCCCGAGGATCGTGGCTCTGCCGGCTTACACGAGGGCCTCCAAAATGGCCGACGCTTCTAGCATTAAAGTATATTTTAATATTTATCATATGATTTATTTTTTATAAAATAATTTAATCAATATTCTAATTTAAATAAAGTATATTGTAATGCATATTTATTTTAATTGTTCAAATTACATTTATATGAATATATAAAATTCATATCAAAATACAATTTATTTTAATAATCCATAATTATTTTTTAATTCTATTGCTGTGGAGCTCTGTGATACGCTCATACACTGCACATTACTGTGAGTTTTATTGTTGTGCCACTCTGTGATACGCATCAACATGTTTAGGTGGGCATGGGGGGGTCAGTATTTCATCCTTGGATCCAGGCAGCACAATGTCTTGTGCTGGCCCCGCTCCAGTCCATATCGATATATTAATCTGGCCCTGCGTGTTTGCATATCGGAGTGGACCGGTCTGGATGAAGTCCAGGGCTGTTTTATTGTCCCAATCCAGCCCTGTCTGTATGTGTATTGTTTCCCCTCGCAATTCCCTGCACCAAACGCACCTGTAATCCCTCACAATTTAATACCACCTAAATTGGCCAGTTTTCGTTCACCCAAGTGTATAATTCATTTGTACAATTTGTGCTTGTATGACCCTGATGTTTATTAGGTTCTCTGCCACCCCTGCCTTGCCCAGCCATCATGGTTTATCTGCCCAGTGCAACCCTGATACAGCTGCCACCGGCCGAGACCAAGCACAGCCGACATGCCTGCATCGCTCAGCCCCTGTACATGCCACCAGAGTGCTTTTTGGTCAGAAGGGCCACTTGGGGCCACTGTGGGGTGAGTTCTAAAGGGGAACGATCAGCCGCTAAACTCAGGCCGGGCTTCCCAGCCGCAGAGGAAATCCGGAGCCGGAATTAGAGCTCGCACTGCAGGAGGGTGGAATTTCCCGGGCAGGGAACAACCCAAGGCGAGCCAGACAATGTGGCACCAAGAGCTGGGCTCGAGCTAGGGGCAGTGGCAGCCCATGTTAAGTATACAAATAGGGCTATGGCTGGAGGCAGTGCTAAAACTGGCGCTGGGATGTCTGAGGGTGGGCATGGGAGAGAACAATGGGACTGTACTGTTTAAATGTACCGTGTATGTGCTGTTCTAAAATAAACC
Organism: Leptobrachium leishanense; assembly: GCA_009667805.1. NCBI lineage: Eukaryota > Metazoa > Chordata > Amphibia > Anura > Megophryidae > Leptobrachium > Leptobrachium leishanense. Next base: position 132,862,547 of record CM019068.1, read on the forward strand.
AATCTGCTTAACCTGTACTACGCCTCGACGAGTATTTGGGAGGAGGAACTATCTGCTAGGTATTTCCTACGGCTGATTCGCTAGCTTCCAGTAAGGGACCTGACGCCAGCTCGCTACTGCGGCTCACTGCAGAGCAACCCTGGCACCTACGGCAGATCTAGTATCCCTCCGAGTAGCGGCGTCCATCACAGTTGGGATGCAAGGATAGGATACCTTTATATTGATTACTGTTGATTTTATATATACAGTATCTCAGGGCTCAAAATTTCCACTTGCCTACTAGCATTTGGCGAGTGGAAATTGAGTGAGGGCGAGTAGAAATGTACAAGCAAGCATCACAATAAATTATTGCAGTGCCACTGTGCAGCCCCCCTCCCTTCTCCAGGCTGCACTGTGGCAGGGATTAGTTGTCTAACCTGACCCAGCTTGTCTCTGTCACTGGAAGGGGGTGGACAGGAACTTCCCCGCCTCCTCGCTTTGCTCACACTTGGGTCTGATGTCTGGGTATACATGTATCTGGGGTCTGATGTCTGGGGATTAATGTTATTTTTGCAACTTTATGCTAAATAAAATCTTTAACAGTGTAATTTCATAAGATAATTTAAGGGTGTGTTTGTGGTGGCGAGTAATCCTTATGACCGGGTTAGTAGCTTGGGACTTGAAATTTTGAGCTCTGCAGTATCTCACAGAAGTGAGCACACCCCTCACATTTTTGTAAATATTTTATTCTATCTTTTCATGTGACAACACGGAAGAAATGATACTTTGCTACAATGTAAAGTAGTGAGTGTACAGTTTGTATAACAGTGTAAATTTGCTGTCCCTCAAAATAACTCAACGCACAGCCATTAATGTCTAAACCGCTGGCAACAAAAGTGAGTACACCCCTCAGTGAAAATGTCAAAAATTGGGCCCAAAGTGTTAATATTTTGTGTGGCCACCATTATTTTACAGAGCTGCCTTAACCCCCTTAGGCATGGAGTGCACCAGAGCATCACAGGTTGCCACTGGAGTTCTCTTCCACTCCTCCATGACGACATCACAAAGTTGGTGAATGTTCCGTTTGAGGATGCCCCACAGATGGTCAAAAGGGTCTAGGTCTGGAGACATGCTTGGCCAGTCCGTCACCTTTACTCTCAGCTTCTTTAGCAAGTCAGTGGTCATCTTGGAGGTGTGTTTGGGGTCGCTATCATGTTGCAATGCTGCCCTATAGCCCAGTCTCTGAAGGGAGGGGGATCATGCTCTGCTTCAGTATGTCACAGTACACGTTGGCATTCATGGTTCCTCAATGAACTGTAGCTCCCCAGTGCTCTCATGCAGCACCAGACCATGACACTCCCACTGTTTTGGGTTCAGTACTCCCAATTAAACCGAATATCACATTTAGAAGACCGCGAAATCTGAAAAGTTGGTTAGCTCCTAGTGCCACATTCATACAAGATGAAAGAAAAGAAAGTAAGGTTTTTTTTAAATGTGCTGGATGCAAGGCATGTAGGTTCTTGAAGAAGAGAAAATTGGAAACATTCACAAGTAGAAGCACAGGAGAAAGTTTTAAGATCAATACACATATCAACTGTAATTCGACATATGTTACTAACATACCTCAATACAGAATGCACCTGTAAACATGTAACCTAGTGACTATATTTCCTACATATTTTTCTGTTAATCTGTATATATTTGTGTTGTGTCATACATCTTTTTTATATCTCATGACACTCCCACCACCATGCTAGACTGTTGGTAGACAACTTGTCTTTGTACTCCTCCCCTGTTTGCCACCACACACGCTTGACACCATCTGATCCAAATAAGTTTAGCTTGGTCTCATCAGATCACAGGACATGGTTCCAGTAATCCATGTCCTTAGTCTGCTTGTCTTCAGTAAACTGTTTGCGTGCTTTCATTTGCATCATCTTTAGAAGAGGCTTCCTTCTGGGATGACAGCCGTGCAGATCAATATGACGCAGTGTGCGGCGTATGGTCTGAGAACTGACAGGCTGACCCCCCATCTCTTCAACCTCTGCAGCAATGCTGGCAGCACTCATACGTCCATTTCCCAAAGACAACCTCTGGATATGACGCTGAGCACGTGCACTCAACTTCTTTGGCCGACCATGGCAAGGCCTGTTCTGAGTGGAACTTGTCCTATTAAACCGCTGTATGGTCTTGGCCACCATGCTGCATCTCAGTTTCCATGTCTTGGCAATCTACGTATACCCTAGGCCATCTTTATATCTAGCAACAATTCTTTTGTTTCAGATCCTCAGAGAGTTCTTTACCATGAGGTGCCATGTTGAACTTCCAGTGACCAGTAAGAGAGTGTCACGGTTCCCGGATCCCACCACGCAGTACTTAACGCCCAACACTCCACAGAGCCCAAAAGCTACCAACAGAGTAGCCGTGAAGAATCCCTAAGGCTGGGTTCACACCTAAGCGTTTTACAGCGCGTTCCTACGCACTGTAAAACGCTCAAACAGTGGAATCCCATGATTCCCTATGTGTGCATGTCACACCTGGCCGTTTCTCAGCGCGCATGAACGCGCTGATAAACGGCCGACGCACAAAGAAGTTCGGGAGCTTCTTTTCTGCAGATAGCCGCGCGTTCGCGGCCATATCATAGCCGCGAACGCGCGCGCGTTTGTTTGTATGCGCGAACGCGCGTAAAAAAAAAGGAACGCATTGCGCGACGCTGCACAACGCGTAGGTGTGAACCCAGCCTTACTGTCTGGTCCTTAGAATTGGCCAGGTAAACTAGCTAGACAGAAAAGGGTTAAGCAAAAGACAATGTTGTAATACAAAACCAGGTTAGCAACACGGGGGTAGTCAGACGAGCCAGAATCAGGAATACAGAGTATAGAATAGTCAAATGGAATAGCCGGGTCGATATCAATGCAGTAGCGTAGTACAAGAAAATAGTCTAGGGCAACGGAAGGCAGAATAGTCAGAAAAAAAGCAGAGGTCAATAACAGGTTAAATCACAATAGAATTCAGGTACAAGGAGCTCAGGTATGGATAACCACGATCTGGCACTGCTGAGAAGTAACTGAGGGTTTTTAAAGACCTTCACCAGACTGCGTTCCCCTCTCAAGCCGCGCCTCATGCAGCCACCTCCCTGCCTCTCTCCATTTAAACCGGGCGTTGGTCAGCGAGCAGCATCAGACATGCTGCCCTCAAGCACACAGGAGAGGCTGGAAGCCCCCAACGTTACAGAGAGTGAGAGCAATGACACCAAATTTAACACACCTGCTCCCCATTGACACTTGAGACCTTGTAACACTAACGAGTCACATAACACCGGGGAGGGAAAATGGCTAATTGTGCCCAATTTGGACATTTTCACTTAGGGCTTTACCCACTTTTGTTGCCAGCGGATTAGACATTAATGACTGTGTGGTGAGTTATTTTGAGGGGACAGCAATTTTTCACTGTTATACAAGCTGTACACTCACTACTTTACATGTAAAGTGTCATTTCTTCAATGTTGTCACATGAAAAGATATAAAATATTTACAAAAATGTGAGAGGTGTACTCACTTCTGTGAGATACTGTGTGTTTGTATACGTGACATGCGTCACTTTGGACATGAAGTACATGGGCCTTGATTTATATTTGAGAGGTGCAGGCCTGATATTTTATATGGTTTTCCTGCTCTTTCCTTTGTTAAAGTCACCCTGTATCTACAATTTTAGATGCAGGGTGTTTGTGTTTCTGTGCCCTATTCCCTGATGTCTGTGTTATATTAATATTCCCTTATGTATTTATTGTGGCATCTCTTGTAGTATAACTGAATAAGCTGTGTTATTCTTTTCCTTTGTGAGTTTGGATTCCTTTGTCTGGCCATGCTTGCATCACCCTCCCCCCTAGTAACAGTTGTAACTAGATTCCTACTCCCTCTGCTACTCCCTAAGCCATTGTTCCAATGCTGGGTGTGCTTCCATTGTTTCTGTAGATTCCCCCGTGTGTGTGTTTTTTCAAATTGTAAAGTGAAAATAAAGCCAGTCTCTATTTGGATTTTAAACCTGCAAGGATCTCCTGTGTGTTATTGCCTGGGTTTGGGACCAGAAGCAGTACTTCTGGGGAATACGGACTGCAAGGGGAGCATACTGCAAGTGGACAGGAATCACCCACGTTACACTGGTGTCTGCTGCGGGATTTTATGCTCCCTATAACTGGACCCAGACATCTAAGAGATCGCTGCAGGAAGAGCTGGTGACCAAAGACTCGAGTGGGGTGCAGCCCAGAACACGGTCTTCAGTGGGAGATTGCAGAATGACAGAATTCCGATGAAGGCTGCGAGAACCGCAGAACCAGTATAGTGGACCGATGACGAAACAGGTCCTGCTGGAAGGGAGTGTGACGATCCGCCTGATGATGTGGTGGGAAGCTCTCCAAGCCAAGCGAATGTGCAACGGAAAAATTATCCCCTTCGGCTACGTGAGGTACAAGCGAATATTGGAGAGTCAGATGGTGGGCCTGGGAGAACACTCATGTCAGGATGGCACCTGGCGCAGGCCATGGTGGGACCCTATTTCAGGGGGTATTGAGCCCAGTATGCAGGGTACACAAGAATAAGTACCTGGAGTTAGACATGTGCATTCGTTTTAGTACTAAAACGATTTAGTCCGAATTTTGGGATAATTTAGTTTTCATATGACTCAAGAGAAACGAAACTGCTCAGTACAAAAAACGAAAGAAACTAAAATAAAATGCACTACATTTTAGTTTCAGTCCTTTTTGTGATATTACATTGAGTGAAGGAGACCAGCAATGAAGAGCACAACATCGCAACATCCAAAATTCTGCACACTCCACATGCCAATGCAGTAGGATGTTCTATACAGAGAGGGGCATTAATTAATGCAGGAGGATGTTCTATACATTATACAGAGAAAGGTATAAATTGAGGAGGATGTTCTATACAGAGGAGGGACATTAATTAATTCAGGAGGATGTTCTATATATTATACAGAGAGGGGTATTAATTAATGCAGGTGGATGTTGTATACATTATACAGAGAGGGGTATTAATTAATGCAGGAGGATGTTCTAAACATTATACAGAGAGGAGCCTTTTTTTTTTAGCCCTTTAAATCCAGTGGCTGTGAGCACTGAGATCGGCTGCTTGTTACATTATCTCTCAGTACAATGTATCAGGCTCAGCTGTTACAGTAACTGACTGTAACAGCGCTCAGAGTTTCAGTAAAACAAGGAAATAATATTGTTCTAACCTCTTATATATAAAAATATTATTTACTAGTTTTACTGAAACTCTGAGCGCTGTGATGAGCAGCAGTCAGTTACTGTAACAGCTTTGCCTGACACGGGGCAGTATTACAATGTTGGTGCTAACTTAACCAGAGCTGTTGTAAACTGAAAACCTCCATAGGCTATAATGGCTCTGGGAAGTTTACAACAGCTCTGGTTAAGTTAGCACCAACTATGTAATCTGGCACACATTGTGCTGAGAGTGAGAGATACTGTAACAACCAGCGATCTCATTCCTCTGAGGAGCCACTACAATAGTAATTGTATCCACTGGTTTTCGGATGAATTAAATTAGTTTTCATACTAAAGAACTGAAAACAAATTTCTTTAGCAACTAAATAAATTGCATTTTAGGACTAATCCATTAGTTCAAAACGAAATTTTGTGCTGTGCACATGTCTACCTGGAGTAGGTATCTTCTGGTTGTTCGGTGCGTGGTTCACAAGGATCAGGCAAGCGGATGGTCAGTAGACAAGCAGGGGGTCTGGTACACTGGGATAGCAATAGAGAACAGGCATACAAGTGAACAGGTTGGGAGTGAACTCAATACTGAGGTGAGGTCCTGAATGGGGAGGGGTCCTTTATGGACAGACAGAGGTGTGTGTTGTGTGTGCTTGGGGCAGACTTATTAACCCCTATCAGTGCTGGAAGTTAGTGCTGATCCAGCAGCAGAGATAGTTCCTGACAACCCACCAGAAGAGGATTTGCAGGAGTTTCATAGACTGGTCCTGAAGGAAATGGCCCTAGAGAAAAAATACAAAGCCCTCCGGTGGTATGCGGCAAAAAAGTGTACCCCCTGGCTAGCAGATGACAGCCCGACGGAAGGCTATGGCGGCCTTGGGCTGTTAAATGAGAAGCTAGTGAAGGATCCAGATTTCGGAAGTGAATCGAAGTGTCGTCTGGAGGATATCTTGGAGTGCCGAGAGAGATGGAGCTCTCTGGTGAAGTCTTGTTCCAGGAGGATGTGGAGTTTCTAGGGGAACAGGAACTGAAAATAGCCTACTATAAGTTGTTAGAGTTTAATCAACAGCTAGACTTGAATCCCTTTGGCTGGGTCGACCTAGAAAGACCAGCAGACACACTGGCCAGGAGGCAGAGCGCCAGTAGTTTCTGCCCAGCAAGTGCGGCAGTGTTGGAGCGTCGAGAGGAGGAAGAAGGTCAGAGTTACCCGCAGATGGTGGACAAAGAAAGCAGGTCCCTTATTTACTTTTCCGTCGAGGAGGAGCAGCTACAGATACACTGCCAAGAGCTGCCAGACCTCGATCAGCAACCTGGCTCGGAACTCCTATGGCAAATGCAGCAAGTATTGACCCACCTGGACCAACGTGCTTTTTCCCCGGTTGAGCTTACAGACGGCAGAGGGTGGCGCAAGGGGGTAGACATTGCCAGAGAGGCATCTCCCCAGACAGCAGACACAGAGAGCGAGCTTATCAACAGTTCCGTCGAGGAGGAGCAGCTACAGGGGGACTGCCAAGCAATGCTCGATTACAGTCAGAGTTTATGCCCCTAGAGCAGCAGATTTCCGTAGTGGAAGAGCAGAGGACATTTCATAGACCACAGAGAAAGAGGCTGTGGAAGATGTGGAGCAGTTGGTCTGATTCACTGTTTGTATCAGCAGGCGCTCCAGCACTTACGGTTTATAATTTATGTATGGAGGAGCAGTTCCCCAACCCAGCAGAAGAGCTGGCATCGCAACGGAGGGCATCTCAGGGAGAGCGCTGTTCGTACCTCTCCACTGCAGCAGATTGAGCCCCAGCATTAAAATGGGGGTGTCTCCTTTTCCAGTCACAGTGTGCTGCTGACCCCCTCCCCCGGATGTAGGAGACATTTACTGTGGGATTTTAGATGAGACTATGGATTCCAAGTGTGTGCCCTCTGAGTGCTGGACAGCTAGCGCAGATCCCCAACCATCTCCTGATGAGACACCAGCCACCCCACGTTCTCTCCAGCAGCAGTGACATCATACAGGAGATGTCGACGTCTGCTGGGTAAATGACTTGTGCTCAGTTGTGACTCTTTATGGACATTTCTGGAGCAGTGAGATAAGAAAGACTTTAATGCTCACATACCTGGAAATCAACCCGTTTTGGGTCTTCTCCCAGGTTAGTCTCGCACAAATGGGGGAGATATGTGATGTGCATCACTTTGGACATGAAGTACATGGGCCTAGAATTGTATTTGAGAGGTGCAGGCCTGATGTTGCATATGGTTTTCCTGCTCTTTCCTTTGTTAACCCCTTAAAGGACCAAGGGTCTTTAAAGTCTATGCATTTATGACGTACCAGTTACGTCATTGGTCATTAAGGGGTTAAAGTCACCCTGTATCTACAATTTTAGATGCAGGGTATTTGTGTTTCTGTGCCCTATTCCCTGATGTCTGTGTTATATTAATATTCCCTTATGTATTTATTGTGGCGTCTCCTGTGATACAACTGTATATGCTGTGTTATTCTTTTCCTTTGTGAGTGTGGATTTCTGTGTCTGGCCATGCTTGCATCACCCCCCCCCCCCAGTAACAGTTGTAACTAGCTTTTCCTACTCCCTGTGCTATTCCCTAAACCATTGTTCCAATGCTGGGTGTGTTTCCATTGTTACTGTAGATTCCCCTGTGTGTGTGTTTTTTCAAATTGTAAAGTGAAAATAAAGCCAGTCTCCATTTGGATTTTAAACCTGCAAGGATCTCCTGTGTGTTATTGCCTGGGTTCGGGACCAGAGGCAGTACTTCTGCGGAATACTGACTTCAAAAGGAGCAGTCTGCACGTGGACAGGAATCACCCACGTTTCAGTAATATATATATAATATATATACACACACACACACGTTTTTAGTATTCAAAATGTTTTTATTTTGAGAAGTCAGCAGTGTTACAACAAATGCAAAAAAAGTACGCCACAAAAAGACATTGCAGGGTAACAGTCGCGTAAGACCAAGGATCCATAAGGTACATCAAAAGAGTGAGCAGGAAGAGGTACATGAAAGAAAGAAAAAAGGAGGGGGGAGGTTACACTTCTGTTACCCCGTACCAGTAGATGGTGGAAAATTAAAAGAAACTATAATAAAATAATGAGAAGGTAAAGTGGCAAAGACCATCTACGTGACGTTCCTGGCTCGCTCCCGGAAGAGGCCATGGAAGGGCAATGTCACGAGGCCCGAGAGCCCGAGGGCCAGATATGACAGACAGAGCCATGGTGAGTGCCTCAGTGGCGCACCCCGGATATTGCCCAAAAAAATAAAAAAGGGGGAAACACACCATCAGTGGTTGGGTAAGTGTCAGCAGAAGACAAATGCCCACAGAGGGGGGGGGAAGAAAGAAAGAAAGAGGGGAGGCAAAAACAGCAAGAAATCATTTCAACAGTCAAGAAAGTGTGTCATCTGGAAAGAACAAAAACAAAGTCCACTGCAGGTAGTATGCAAATAGCGGGGAGTGTCATCAAATATTGGGAAAGTGGGAGCAACGTACAGCCAAGGTTCAGCAGCTAGAAAGGCGAGGGGGGTAGGCTACAGCCATGGAGAGTCAGCCAGTGTCCAAAAAGGAACGAGGCACGCAACCTCTTCAGGAGAAACAGCTGGCAGCAGGGTCAGATGCTGGGCACTATGTTCCCCCCAGTCAGTAGGATCGCAAGGCAAGGCTCCAAACCGCACCTCCATGAGGGGCAACAAGAAGATCCCAGACAGAGTCGCCGTCGAGGACATCCAGGCGGGGCACAAAATCCCCTCCGGGGGCCAGCCAAGTCCAGCACGATGCGGCAGACCATCCGTCAGTCGCGGCGCCCAGGCTTGCTCCGTCAACCGCACCACGGGCAGCAGGACCAGAAACAACTCCTCCCGTGTCTCACCGGTCGGTCCAGGGCACATCAGCTCTGTCTCCTGGCCAGGTGTGGTCTCTTCGGGCCCGCCATCCAAAGAGCCCCCCCCCAGGATCCACAGTGGAGAGTGCTCCCAGCCCAGGAAGCCACGACTCAAACTCTGCCAGCCATACCTCCCGCAGTTCTCTCAGAAGTCGCCTCAGGTCCTCCCTGGTAGCAGGCCGCTCATCACAATCCAGGAATGGGCAGCCGCCTCCGGTCTCCGCCAGGCCTGGCACCACAGCTCCCGGGTCAGAAACCTGCACAGCGGTGGAACGCAGGCCTTGCCGCTCCGCAGCCAGGTCAGGTGTCATCAGAGGCTGCGTCGGGAAGGCATGTGGGCCCCTCATAGCCATGTCTGCAGAACGGCTGTGTCCCTTTGTTAGGCAGAGGACAAGGAAAGCAGCTAGGATGCGGCCCACATAAGCCTCAAGGAAGCCGAGCCTCGAGTGGCAGGCAAGATGGCCGCCGCTGATCCACCGCAGGAGAAACAGCGTCGTTGCTGGGGGCTGCAGATCTCCGCACCGCCGAGAAAAGTAGCTCTGCAGGGTGCCGACAAGTTCACTTTTCCGCAGGGCCAAGGTGAAGGACGAAAAACACAGCAAAGGGAGAGAATTCCCCTTAAATCAGCTATGGCTGAGCAGAGCTCCTGCAGCCTGCGTCCTCACACCTCGGCAGTCAGCCACGCCCCCACACACACATTTTTATATTCACTCTCCCTAAAGCGCCCAGTATTTAGTAGGGTGAGGGATGATGGGAGTTTTATTACAGGTTGGGATAGTGGATGATGGGAGTTTTATTCACATGCATTGCACAACGTTTCTTCTTTATTTGTAACGTGTACTGCATTAAATGAGAGCGGACTTATTATTGGAATGAGGTGTAACACTTCAGTTCCTCTTGGAATCTTTATCAAACACAAAGTGAATACAATCCCACACACACATATACACTATATTGCCAAAAGTATTCGTTCACCCATCCAAATAATCAGAAGTTCCAATCACTTCCATGGCCACAGGTGTATAAAAATCAAGCACCTAGGCATGCAGACTGTTTTTACAAACATCTGTGAAAGAATGGGTCGCTCTCAGGAGCTCAGTGAATTCCAGCGTGGAACTGTGATAGGATGCCACCTGTGCAACAAATCCAGTCGTGAAATTTCCTCGCTCCTAAATATTCCAGTCAACGGTCAGCTGTATCATAAGAACGTGGAAGTGTTTGGGAACGACAGCAACTCCGCCACGAAGTGGTAGGCCACGTAAACTGACGGAGCGGGGTCAGCGGATGCTGAGGCGCATAGTGCGGCGAGGTCGCCAACTTTCTGCAGAGTCAATCTCTACAGACCTCCAAACTGTCACGGTTCCCGGATCCCACCGCGCAGTTCTTAACGTCCAACACTCCACAGAGCCCAAAAGCTACCAACAGAGTAGCCGTAGAAGAATCCCTAACTGTCTGGTCCTTAGAACTGGCCAGGTATACTAGCTAGACAGAAAGAGTTAAGCAAAAGACAATGTCGTAATACAAAACCAGGTTAGCAACACGGGGTAGTCAGACGAGCCAGAATCAGGAATACATAGTATAGAATAGTCAAATGGAATAGCTGGGTCGATATCAGTGCAGAAGCGTAGTACAAGAAAATAGTCTAGGGCAACGGAAGGCAGAATAGTCAGAAAACAAGCAGAGGTCAATAACAGGTTAAATCACGAGAAAATACAGGTATAAGGAGCTCGGGTATTGATAACCACGATCTGGCACTGCTGAGAAGGAACTGAGGGTTTTTAAAGACCTTCACCAGACCGCGTCCCCCTCTCAAGCCGCGCCTCATGCAGCCACCTCCCTGCTTGTCTCTATTTAAACCGGGCATTGGTCAGCGAGCAGCATCAGACATGCTGCCTTCAAGCACACTGGAGAGGCTGGAAGCCCCAACGTTACAGTACCCCCCTCTCCACGGGAGGCCACCGGACGACCGACAGGACAAGAGGCAGGACGACCAACAGGGCGAGTGGCAGGACGACCACCAGGGCGATCAGGGTGCGAGGCATGGAATGCCCTGACCAACCTAGAGGCAGACATGTTGGAAGCCGGAATCCAGGACCGGTCCTCCGGACCATAACCGACCAAGTACTGCAGAGCACCCCCGAACAGCCTATAATCCAGAACTTTCCTAACCTCATACTCTGTTTCTCCATCAACCTGAACAGGTGGAGGAGGAGGAACGACCCGCGTGTACCTGTTACACAACAAAGGCTTCAGTAGGGAGGTGTGGAAGACGTTGTGCAAGCAAAGATGTTTTGTCGGGTATATTACACAGAAAAGGAGAATTTTAAAATGGATGCTTGTAGCCATTTTGTTTTAAAGACCGTTTTTCTTTCAAAATATTCTCTAGGTTTAGAAATGAACAAGATTCTTTTTTACAAAGTTCATTCCTGGGTTAAGAAGTCCCAGACATGAAGGAACCTAGAATGAATGTGAGATAATGCTAAGACATGTCATAAGTAAATTATTGGTCTGTTTTAAACTTTTAAAACAAAAGAGATTTTGTCTTTTGAGTATAGGAATAAGAGAAAATATTCTGTAATATAAAATTATATTCACAAAATATATGTTTATAATCAAGGTATATTTTATTATAATTACAATAGTGAAATATATACTCCAATAAATATTGTAGAAAGTATAATTGATAAATAAAAGAAATTACTGAAGAATATTCTGTAACCAGAAAAGAATTTAGCTGAGAGGGCTCTAAGTAACTAAAAGGGAGGAGAGCTATAAATATAATTTTGATAGACAGAGACAGTCTAACTGAGAAGAGACAAGGTCTTTGTTAAGCCAAGTCTGACCTTGTGACCCTAGATAAAGACCGAGAAAAAGAAATTGGGAATTAATTGGAATTAAATTAGAAGTGCAACAACTGCCCTCTACAGGATAGTAAAAATAATGATTTATATTATCATTAATATTAACTGTGTGGCTATAATAAGCGGGAAAAAGTTTTTGGTAAGTCAGTCAGAGATTGCCAGCCATCGGGACGCATCGCAATGCACTCAGACGTCCATTACACATGACCTTCTGAAGAGTCAGAGATTCCAACAGACAGAGACTCACATCAGACTCACATCACCATGCACTCAGATCCCAAGATATGAGGCAATCAATATTCTCACCAAATCTCTAACTCATATGCATTGATTATCTAATATCGATAATTTTCACATATTCCAAAACAAAGCATTACATAGAAAATTCCAAGGCAGACTCATCAACATCCAAATTGGACAGGTAATGTATGAAATAGGAGGAATTAATGTAAAAATATATTTGTAGAGATTTTTGCAACGTTAGACTGAGACTTCTCGGGATAAGGTAAAATCCAAATTCTAAGTATTTCTAATCTGCAGATGGAAATATGAAGAGTGGATATAAGGATTTATTCCTAAAGAAATGTTGCGAGATTGATACCAATATATATATTGATTTTGGAAATTACTGTGATTAAAATTAATAAGCAAGGAATTATATAACTACAAATAAAGCAAAAGATTAGAAGTTTAATTCTCGAGATTAGGGGAAGATCACTAAATAAGTTTTTATACTTATCATTAATTAGCTCATCTTTTGTTGATCTATGTAGCATAGAGATATATATATATCTATAAGAGCTGGCTGGTTAAACATTGTTTGCTGGGAATTGCATGTTGTATTAAGCAGAAATGTTTATTAACCATTTGTGTATTAGTTACTAACTGATAAGGTAAATGATATTAATATATATGCAGTTACTAACGGGAGATACATATATTGTGAAGCTAGTTTTTATATGCTGATGGAGTGTGGTTTATAAATTGTTGTTTATGATATGAGATTTGAAATTCTTTTGTATACGTAATAAATATATATATGTGTTTTATCCGATTATTGATTATTGTATTTTTTAAAGCAAAACACAGACAATTAAAAGAATTCAGGATAATTTCTAAGAGATATAGACGATTGATATTTGTGTCTCGTATAAGTTTCTTATGAAATAATAATCCCTGATATATTGGAGACATTGCCGAGGTAGGTCCAGTAAGTCCAATATAGACATATTGGAGGCTTGGCTGATAAATCCAATATATACAAACGTGTTGTATTCACGTGCAGAGATTATATCCGACAAATTGGAGGCAACTGTTGAGATTGTAGTATTTGTTTGGAATATAATTGTCAGTAATTGTCTGATTAGACAGAGATAAAATATATATATATATATTTTGATTCCTTGTTGTATTTTGACTTGTGGTTTTTACGGTTATCTACTAAACAGTGTAAAAATGTCAGAGTCAGAATCTGAGACTCAGGAAGATGTAGAGATACATACTAATCAAATAATATTGATAGATGTTATGTCTTATCTAAAGGACAAGTTACACGTCACAGACGATTTATTTGAATGGATAAAAGAATTGCAATCAAATATATCGAATTATATTGATTCAATCTGGTCAGATCAATCAAATTTTCTTGAGTGTTTGCGAAAGATAAGTGCAGCCACAAATAAAAAGGACAAAGAAATGTTTGTTTTAAAAATTGTGCCTGAATGCATATACTTGATCGCAGAAATGAACAAGAGATTGAATGATGACAAAGAAACCAGAGACAGATTAGAAAATAAAAATTGTGACTTGCATGAAACCGTAAATAAATTAAAAGATGAGTCAGAACGAATAATAATGGAATTGAAGGTGTGTGCAAGAGAAAAAGATCAAATGCAAGATGAGATTGCTCAATTATCCAAATTAAATAAGGGGCTAAACAAACAATTGGCGAGAATGAAACGCGAACATGAGAAATTCGCTGATGAGTTACGTCAGGTTGAAACTGATGTTCGAAGGGTTAAAGACTCTTCGTTAGAGAAGTTCCCTTTGAAAGCTTTAAGCCATACATCACTGAATTCTGACAGCTCTGTTTATCTGAAGAGCCAGAGCGAATGTGAAAGTGAAACTAAATCTCATGATGAAAAAAGAGTAAAACCTCTTACAAAGGAGTATTTCAAATCACATCACTCTAGCCAGCCACAGCCTATTAAGAAATATTATAAAGTGAATGATTTAACGAAAATTATTAATTTTCTGAAAACCTCAGTAGGTATTTTTGATGTTAAGGCATCATCACAAATAATAAATCATTTATCGATGTTTGAAGAAGCTGTGGAAATAATGGGAATAAATTCAGATGCTCAGAAAATTGAGTTGATTCCATGGGTCTTTGAAAGTAAACATAGGTATTTTTTCCAGTCTTTGAAAGAATCTGGTATAAGGAAATGGAGTAAAGTAGTTTCTGAGGTCAAATCTGAATTTGGGCCTCACCGTACCAGTCTAGCTGCGAAAAGAGCAATTTTAACTCTAAAATGCAGACCTAATCAAAGCCCCCGTGAATTTCTTTCAGTCCTTAAAAATGCGTACAGCTTGGCTGAAAGAAACCCAGATTTTGAAAACCCTGAATTTATCCAATTATTTTATGACGCATTGCCAAATAAAATAAAGGTTATTTTGGCAAGAGATTATGACCCGAGAAATGGTTTGGATTGGGTACTAAAAGAAAGTATGACCCTATTTACTGTATTTGAATATAGTGAAGAAACTCAGGGGAAAAGAGTGAAAAACTCACCTGAGGAAATAGCGGAAATTCACGCTAAAAAGGGAGATATTAAATTTGAGTCCCACAAAAAGAGTTATGCGGAAATATTGCGTGACTCCATACCCCAAAGGGAAAAATCCAAGCCAGATCAGGAAAGAGGGTTTGCCAGAGAAAATTCAGGAAGTAAATTTCAATCTAGGAAGCAATGGGTACCTAGAAGTCAATGGGTTAAATCAAGGGAAAATGTACCTAGACAGGAAGCAACCAGAGGTAAGACTGAATCTGATGCGTCTGATAATGCGCAAGCTTCGTCCCCAAGGACGAATAGAAAGCGGAGATTTAATGTACGCCAGCGTATTGGTCAAATGCAGGAAAATTTCCGTGTGCTGACAGAAAAACTGGATCAGATCACTCAGTTAATGACTGGAAATAACCCTGGTCAGGTTGTAAGCGATGCAACACCTGCAGCCCCGCCTAACCAGTGACTAGATGATGTTTCTGATGAAGTAACCAGCATCCATGACAATTTACCAGAAAGTGATGATGAAATGATTAATACAAATGTTTGTATGGTTGACGATTTAAACCCTTCCCTGCAAAGAGAAGGAAAATGTATTTTATCTCCCCAGACTAAGTGCGAGCAAGCTGAGAAGACTGGATCCGAAATGGTCAGCACAGCTGCCAAAAGCACGTTTGAGAGAGAAAAATCAGTTGGTAAAATCTGTCAAAAACCTAATTTCATATCTCACTCTAAATTTCTCTGTAAATTGCATAGCATTGAAGACCGATATTATGTGAATGTAGAATTACAAGATAATTTACCACATATTCCGTCCTTGCTAGACACTGGAAGCCAAGTTACGTTAATATCAGCACATTATTTTGAACAGGTCCAAGAACTGTCCTCCAGGAAGCCTAGATTAGATAAATCTAATGCTAATCTAGTGAGTGTGAGTGGCACATCTCTGAAAGTTCTGGGCACGGCTAAATTGGATTTTAAATTGGGGAATAAAGTAATTCGGCATCCAACACTTGTTGTGGATCTGCCCCAAAATCGCCTAATTATTGGAATGGACCTTCTCAAAAGGTTAAATCCAATCATTGATTTTATCAATGAGGTTATTTGGTCCCAAGTAAATGTTCCAATCAGCTATGATAGATCCCAATCCCATCACACTCAGCGTAACTGCCACGTGATTGAGGAAAGGCCGGATTCTATTGAAGTCCACTTCAGAAATAGCCAGACACCTGATATCTCTTTCTTAAGGCCAAAGCCCCTGACTACAGGAGAGCAGGAGGATAACACCATATGTGTTCCCCACGAGAGAATTCGAGATATATGTCTGGAAAATGACGTGCTAATTATTCACCTCCACAAAAGGGAAACAGAACCAAATGGGCATATTATTATTATTATTATTATTCTTTATTTATAAAGCGCCAGCATATTCCGCAGCGCTGTACAATAAGCACAGTATAGACAGGGTTACAATACATTGAACAACATTTGACAAACAGTACAGGAGGAGATGAGGGCCCTATTCCCGTAGGAACTCACAATCTGGGAGGGTTGGGGTTGGAAACAGGAGGAGAGGACTGTAAGGTGAGAGTGATTGATGGTTGCGTCAGTGAGTTGGGTGGTAGGCTTCCCTAAATAGGAATGTTTTAAGGGAGCGTTTGAAGGAAGAGAAGTTAGGGGAAAGTCTGACAGTACGAGGGAGAGCGTTCCAGAGAGTGGGGGCTGCGCGTGAGAAATCCTGCAGTCTATCATGGAAGAGGTGATGCGGGGAGAAGCTAGGCGCAGGTCACTGTTTGACCTTAGGGAGCGGGCTGGGGTGTATTTGGTGATTAGTGAGGACAGGTATGGGAGCTGAGTTAGTGAGGCTTTTGTAGGTAAGGATAAGGATTTTGAACTTAATTCTGCAGTGGATGGGGAGCCAGTGAAGGGACTCGCAGAGGGGAGCGGCAGAGACAGAGCGGCGGGTGAGGTGAATTAGCCTGGCGGAGGCGTTCAGGATGGATTGTAGGGGGGAGAGGTGGGACAGAGGGAGGCCAGATAAGAGATTATTGCAATAGTCGAGTCGGGAGATTACCAGGGCGTGTATGAGTTGTTTTGTGGCGACAGCGGTAAGAAATGGCCGATTCTGTAAATATTACGCAGTTGGTATCGGCAGGAGAAAGAGACTTGATGTGGGGGATGAAGGAAAGAGCATAGTGACCATTCTCAGTTCTTAACTGAAATAGAGAAGATAAATGAAGAGGTATTTTTCCCTATACGTGTAAATAGTTTAGCTGGAGAAAACATGGCTAAGCTAGATTTGCGCCAGGAATATAGCTATATTAGCAAGAAGATGCTAAATAAAATAGCTGACCTTAAAGTGATCAGATACCTAAATCCTCAAGATGAGTGGATAACAGATCTAGATAATGATGGAGACAGTCCTAATGTTATTGGAAAAAGTTATGTTATATATTTCTAGAAGAAATAAAACTGCCAAGCTCAATTGCATGATTGTCATTCTAGATTATCTCAGGATATGTGAAGATGGACCAACAGAAGACACTGAACTGGTATCATGTGAAGTGATGTTTTAATTAACATGTGATTCTTCTTCCCAGCATTCAGATGTTTAACTCAAGCTAGTAGATAGACTAGATCCGTACGGTTAATTAAATTAATCAGAGATCAGAATATCTATAGGGAATTTGAGTGAAATCGCTAGTCTATGAATGGTTATTTATACTCTTTCTTTTAATAGAAATTGAGAAAAGTGGTTAATCCGAACTGCGACGCTTAATCCGCAAACATGAATCGGACCATCAAAGATTGCGACTATCTGGAAATTCTACGGTTTTCCGCACAATTCCAAGGAGAATGCTAAAGTCCCATGCGCATCAAGCTCATGCAAGCCTGAAAGACATGCGGGATACAGCCAGGATACCGTTGATTGCTATGTACAAGAACCACCGAAGGAAAAGATTTGCCGCATATTTTATTGCAACCGCTGTTTTATTACAGAAAGAGAAGCAAATGTTTACCGGAAGAATCTGGTACAAAACAAGAGAGTGTTCATACCCACACCCGTGATTCTCATGAAAGTTTCTAAAGAATCAAGAGTTGTTATCGAGAAGTTATTTTTATAAATGAAGTCTGGTATGACGAGAACAAATCGTTGTCGTATTCCAAGGGCAAGAGATCCCTATGAATCCAGATTTGAAATTTTTGCTACAGAACTAGCATGACTATACTATTGAACTTCTAATAAAGAGATAATCTAACAATTTATGCTCCAATGTATTCACAGATTGATCATCAATTGCTATCTGCTTATAACGGGCCGAAGATTACAGAGATTGTGATTTGTATAGTAATTATGTTTCTAACAGTCTGGATGATTGTACTAACAAAGAAAGTACGTACATTGAAGTTTAAAAACACTGCATCTTCATTTATTAAATGGATGAAAGAAGAAAAACGTGTTGCGAAAGGTGGAAACCTAGCCTAATTGGTAAAGGGGGGAGATAATGTATGTTTTCCTGAAATTTAATTGGTCAATAAATATCCAAGAAACCAAAGGGGGGTTATGTCGGGTATATTACACAGAAAAGGAGAATTTTAAAATGGATGCTTGTAGCCATTTTGTTTTAAAGACCGTTTTTCTTTCAAAATATTCTCTAGGTTTAGAAATGAACAAGATTCTTTTTTACAAAGTTCATTCCTGGGTTAAGAAGTCCCAGACATGAAGGAACCTAGAATGAATGTGAGATAATGCTAAGACATGTCATAAGTAAATTATTGGTCTGTTTTAAACTTTTAAAACAAAAGAGATTTTGTCTTTTGAGTATAGGAATAAGAGAAAATATTCTGTAATATAAAATTATATTCACAAAATATATGTTTATAATCAAGGTATATTTTATTATAATTACAATAGTGAAATATATACTCCAATAAATATTGTAGAAAGTATAATTGATAAATAAAAGAAATTACTGAAGAATATTCTGTAACCAGAAAAGAATTTAGCTGAGAGGGCTCTAAGTAACTAAAAGGGAGGAGAGCTATAAATATAATTTTGATAGACAGAGACAGTCTAACTGAGAAGAGACAAGGTCTTTGTTAAGCTAAGTCTGACCTTGTGACCCTAGATAAAGACCGAGAAAAAGAAATTGGGGAATTAATTGGAATTAAATTAGAAGTGCAACACTGCCCTCTACAGGATAGTAAAAATAATGATTTATATTATCATTAATATTAACTGTGTGGCTATAATAAGCGGGAAAAAGTTTTTGGTAAGTCAGTCAGAGATTGCCAGCCATCGGGACGCATCGCAATGCACTCAGACGTCCATTACACATGACCTTCTGAAGAGTCAGAGATTCCAACAGACAGAGACTCACATCAGACTCACATCACCATGCACTCAGATCCCAAGATATGAGGCAATCAATATTCTCACCAAATCTCTAACTCACATGCATTGATTATCTAATATCGATAATTTTCACATATTCCAAAACAAAGCATTACATAGAAAATTCCAAGGCAGACTCATCAACATCCAAATTGGACAGGTAATGTATGAAATAAGGAATTAATGTAAAAATATATTTGTAGAGATTTTTGCAACGTAGACTGAGACTTCTCGGATAAGGTTAAAATCCAAATTCTAAGTATTTCTAATCTGCAGATGGAAATATGAAGAAGTGGATATAAGGATTTATTCCTAAAGAAATGTTGCGAGATTGATACCAATATATATATTGAATTTGGAAATTACTGTGATTAAAATTAATAAGCAAGGAATTATATAACTACAAAATAAAAAGCAAAAGATTAGAAGTTTAATTCTCGAGATTAGGGAGGATTCACTAAATAAGTTTTTATTACTTATCATCAAATTAGCTCATCTTTTGTTGATCTATGTAGCATAGAGATATATATATATCTATAAGAGCTGGCTGGTTAAACATTGTTTGCTGGGAATTGCATGTTGTATTAAGCAGAAATGTTTATTAACCATTTGTGTATTAGTTACTAACTGATAAGGTAAATGATATTAATCATATATGCAGTTACTAACCGGAGATACATATATTGTGAAGCTAGTTTTTATATGCTGATGGAGTGTGGTTTATAAATTGTTGTTTATGATATGAGATTTGAAATTCTTTTGTATACGTAATAAATATATATATATGTTTTTATCCGATTATTGATTATTGTATTTTTTAAAGCAAAACACAGACAATTAAAAGAATTCAGGATAATTTCTAAGAGATATAGACGATTGATATTTGTGTCTCGTATAAGTTTCTTATGAAATAATAATCCCTGATATATTGGAGACAATTGCCGAGGTAGGTCCAGTAAGTCCAATATAGACATATTGGAGGCTTGGCTGATAAATCCAATATATACAAACGTGTTGTATTCACGTGCAGAGATTATATCCGACAGTTTAGGAAGGGCAAGAGCATAAGCCACAGGGTTAACGCGACAAATGATCTTGTATGGACCTATAAACCGAGGTGCCATTTTCAAAGAAGGCACCCGCAACTTCACGTTCCTAGTGGACAACCAAACTCGATCCCCCACGTTATAGGAAGGAGCTTGTAACCTATGCCTGTCAGCCTTGCATTTCTGGACAGCAACATTGCGCTCCATGTTTTCGCGAATCTGTCTCCAAATCTCTTGTAGTTGTGTGAGATGTTCATCGAGAGCCGGGATGGCCTGTTCAGCAAACTGAAGCGGTAGAGCCGGAGGGAAAGAACCATAGATGGCAGAAAAAGGAGAGTGGCCAGTGGTCTCATTAACGGCGTTATTACGTGCATACTCAGCCCAGGGCAACAACTTCGACCAACTGTCTTGTTGTTGTGTGGTAAAGCAACGTATGTACTGCTCGAGACCCTGATTTGCCCTCTCTGCTGCCCCATTGGTTTGTGGATGATATGCTGAAGGAAGGCCAATCGCACCCCCATCTCCGCACAGAAATCCCTCCAGAAACGAGAGACGAACTGAGCTCCTCTGTCAGAGACTATTTCAGACGGAACCCCATGTATTCGTACAATCTCTCTAGCAAAGACAACCGCCAGTTCTTTGGCTGTAGGAAGCTTAGGTAAAGGGACAAAATGAGCCATTTTGGAGAAGCGGTCTACAACTGTCAGAACCACAGTATGACCCTTGGACTGCGGCAAGTCCACAATAAAATCCATAGATAGATGAGACCAAGGCCTCTTAGGCGTGGGTAAAGGCTGCAATAGACCGACAGGCGAGGTTTTACTGGTTTTGCTTCTGGCACAGACTTGACAAGCCAAAACAAACAGACGTACGTCCTGTCGCATGGTGGGCCACCAGAACTGTCTGGAGATACTGGTAAGAGTCTTAGTAATACCAGGATGACCTGCTGGTTTAGAATCATGAAACATTATGAGTAATTCTTGTCTTTCCTTTTCAGGTACAAACAACATATCTGGAGGCTTGTCAGGCGGAGCCCCCACTTGAGCTGCCTGGAGGCGTTCAAGGAAAGGCGAGGAAACAGACAAAACCGTGGAAGCCACAATACGTTCAGGAGGAACTATAGGATTGTGGTCTTGTGTATTTGATTCATACGGGTCATATTGACGAGATAAGGCATCAGCCTTTACATTAGAAACATAGAAACATAGAAAAATGTCGGCAGATAAGAACCTTTCGGCCCATCTAGTCTGCCCAATTACATGGATACTTTACCTGGATTTATCTTTTGTTTAGGATAGCCTTATGCCTATCCCATGCTTGCTTAAATTCAATTACTGTTTTGGCCTCTACCACTTCTACTGGAAGACTGTTCCATGTATCCACCACCCTCTCAGTAAAATAATGCTTCCTGATGTTACTTTTAAACCTTTGCCCCTCTAATCTAAGACTATGTCCTCTTGTTTTGCTATTTTGTTTCCTTTTAAATATACTCCCTTCCTCTACCTTGTGGATTCCCTTTACGTATTTAAATGTTTCTATCATATCTCCTCTGTCTCGTCTTTTTTCCAAGCTGTACATGTTAAGATCATTAAGCCTTTCCTGGTAACTTTTCTCCTTCAAGCCATACACCATTTTAGTAGCCCTTCTCTGAACTCTCTCTAAGATGTCTATATCCTTTTGGAGATACGGTCTCCAGTACTGCACACAGTACTCCAAGTGAGGTCTCACCAGTGCTCTGTACAGTGGCATGAGCACTTCCCTTTTCCTACTGCTAATACCTCTCCCTACACAACCAAGCATTCTGCTAGCATTTCCTGCTGCTCTATTACATTGACTACTTACCCTTAGATCCTCTGAAATAATGACCCCTAAATCCCTTTCCTCAGATTTTGAGGTTAGGACTGTATCAAATATTCTATATTCAGCCCTTGGGTTTTTACGTCCCAGGTGCATTATCTTGCACTTATCCACATTAAAACTCAATTGCCACAACTCCGACCATTTTTTTAGTTTACCTAAATCATTTGTCATTTGGCTGATCCCTCCAGGAACGTCAACCCTGTTGCAAATCTTTGTGTCTTCAGCAAAAAGACATACTTTTCCATTAATACCTTCTGCAATATCACTAATAAAAATATTAAAGAGAATGGGTCCAAGTACTGACCCCTGAGGTACCCCACTGGTAACAAGACCTTGCGCCGAATAAACTCCATTTACCACAACCCTCTGTTGTCTGTCACTCAGCCACTGCCTAATCCAGTCAACAATATTGGAATCCAAGCTCAAAGATTGCAATTTATTGATAAGCCTTCTATGCGGAACAGTATCAAAAGCCTTACTGAAATCTAAATAAGCAATGTCTACTGCACCACCTGTGTCTATTATTTTGCGGTCACCTGGTCTGTAAGTCAATACAAAATTAAACCGCGATAATAGTAATGACCACCTGGCCTGTCTCGAGTTCAAACGTTTAGCATCCCCGATGTATGTAAGGTTCTTATGATCAGTGATTATCAACAAAGGGTCAAGAGTACCTTCCAACAAATGTCTCCACTCTGACAGGGCAGACACAATAGCAAGCAATTCTCTGTCACCGATATCATAATTGCGTTCTGCTGGTGATAATTTTCTTGAAAAGAACCCACAAGGATGTAGAGGTTTCCCTGGAGACTCTCTTTGAGATAGGACAGCCCCAATGCCTATCTCGGAAGCATCAACCTCAAGAACAAATGGAATCCTGGGATCAGGATGCCGTAACACGGGAGCGGAAGTGAAAGCCTGTTTGAGAGCTTTGAATGCCTGTTTGGATTGTGAAGACCAGAACTGGTTCTTCAGACCTTTACGTGTCATATTAATGATAGGAGAGGCTACAGTGGAATAATTCTTGCTAAATCTCCTATAATAGTTGGAAAACCCCAGAAACCTCTGTATGGCTTTGAGGCCTTGAGGAAGAGGCCATTCTGAGATGGCCGTGAGTTTGGAAGGAGCCATCTCAAAACCTTCTGGAGTGATAATGTACCCAAGAAATTTTACAGTAGTAATGTCGAATAAAAACACCTCTCCAGTTTGCAATAAAGACCATTGTCTAGTAATTTTGCTAATACCTGTCTGACATGTTCATGGTGGGTTTTCAGATCGGGAGAGTAAATCAATATATCGTCTAGGTATACTATAACAAAGGATTGCAAGAAATCTCTGAGCACATCATTAATAAAATCTTGGAATATAGCTGGAGCATTACAAAGACCAAAAAGCATGACCAGATATTCATAATGCCCACTCCTGGTGTTAAATGCTGTTTTCCACTCATGCCCTTCTTTTATACGTATCAGGTTGTAAGCCCCTCTTAAATCGAGTTTTGTGTATACTGCTGATCCCCTTAACCTGTCGAACAGTTCTGATATGAGAGGGATAGGGTACACGTTCTTGATAGTGATCTTGTTAAGCCCCCTATAAATCGATACACGGGCGTAAATCTCCTTTTTTAGACACAAAAAAGAACCCAGCCCCTGCTGGAGAAGAGGAATGTCTGATAAAACCTCTCTCCAAATTCTCCTTTATGTACTCCTCCATGATTTGGTTCTCCTTTATGGATAGAGGATATACTTTGCCTCGAGGAGGCATGGTACCTGGATGAATATCTATGGCGCAATCATACGGTCTATGTGGAGGTAGTTTCTCTGCCTCTCTTTTATCAAATACAGCCCTGAGGTCGGCATACTGGTCAGGAACCTCTGTAGACAATGGGGGAGCTGTAGGTGTGTTCAGGGCACCAATATGTTGAATGGGTATTAAACAAGTCCCAAAACAAGTAGGACTCCAAGACAGTAACTCTCCCTTAGCCCAATCAATAACAGGATTATGTTCCATCAACCAAGGGAAACCAAGCACAACAGGATTGGAAGGTGAACGGATAACCTGAAATATGATCTCTTCTTTATGTAAGAGACCAGTGGTAAGAACCACTGTAACCGTATCGTGAGTAATCCTAGGGCAGGATAACGGCTACCGTCTATGGCTTTGACGGCTAAGGGTGTCTCTCTTACAACCAGAGGGAGAGAAATGGAAGAAGCGTATTCAACATCGATAAAGTTACCAGCAGCCCCAGAATCAACAAAAGCGGAAGTATGCGTGGTCTTGGTCTCCCAAGCCACGGATACTGGTAACATAAGTTTAGTGTCTTTGACAGGAGACATGCACGTCACACCCAAGGCCGGTCTCCTCAGCTGCCTTAGGTGCGGTAGTTTTCCGACTTCATGCATTCTAGGGCGAGTGCATTTCCGATCATGCATTCTAGGGCGAGTGGGACATTGAAGACGTAAATGTCCTTTTAAACCACAATACAGGCACAATCCCTCACGAAAACGCCTTGTTCTCTCTTCCTCTGTAAGCCTAGTATGGCCTAGTTGCATAGGCTAAGAGGGAGGAGATAACTCTCTGGGTGGTGCCTGAAAGACAGGGGCCAACTTTGATAACGGTCTCTTAGCTTTCTCTCTTGGAGTTCTTCTTTCCCTTATCTGATCATCCAGATCTATACAATAAATCAATGAGTTCACTCAATACGTCAGGTAATTTACGAGGGGCCAACTCATGCATCAATGACTCTGATAACCCCTCCATAAAAGCCAGAACCAGAGTCTCATTTGTCTAGTTCACGTCAGAAACCAACGTTTTAAATTCTATGGCATAATCCGACACAGTCCTGTTCCCTTGACGTAAGCGGAACAAGGATTTGCCAGCTACCTTGGCCTTTCTGGTAGGATTAAATGTACGTTTTAACTCGGCTATGAATTCTTTATAGTACCGTACGATAGGCTTCTCTGCCTCCCATAAAGGATTCGCCCATGTCAACGCTCTGCCAGACAGATGGTTAATAATGAACCCCACTTTGGCTATGTCAGTGAAAAACATTTGTGGATTTAATGTAAAATGAATATCCACATGGACCAAAAATCCCCGGCACTCCGAGGGAGTACCGTCAAACCTCATCGGAGCGGTCATGTGTACCTGGGATGTCTGAACGACAGGGGACACAGGTACAGCAAGCGGAGGTGCAACCCCAGCTGGTTCCAGGTGAGCCGTACAAGTCAGGATAGTTTGTAAGGCAAGAGCAAACTGATCCATCCTATGGTCCTGCTCATCCTGTCTGGATACAAAGTTACTCAAATGCTGTATTAAGTCTGCGGGATCCATTTTGGCCAGATCGTAATGTCACGGTTCCCGGATCCCACCACGCAGTTCTTAACGCCCAACACTCCACAGAGCCCAAAAGCTACCAACAGAGTAGCCGTAGAAGAATCCCTAACTGTCTGGTCCTTAGAATTGGCCAGGTATACTAGCTAGACAGAAAAGGGTTAAGCAAAAGACAATGTCGTAATACAAAACCAGGTTAGCAACACGGGGGTAGTCAGACGAGCCAGAATCAGGAATACAGAGTATAGAATAGTCAAATGGAATAGCCGGGTCGATATAAGTGCAGAAGCGTAGTACAAGAAAATAGTCTAGGGCAACGGAAGGCAGAATAGTCAGAAAACAAGCAGAGGTCAATAACAGGTTAAATCACGAGAGAATACAGGTACAAGGAGCTCAGGTATTGATAACCACGATCTGGCACTGCTGAGAAGGAACTGAGGGTTTTTAAAGACCTTCACCAGACCGCGCCCCCTCTCAAGCCGCGCCTCATGCAGCCACCTCCCTGCTTGTCTCTATTTAAACCGGGCGTTGGTCAGCGAGCAGCATCAGACATGCTGCCTTCAAGCACACTGGAGAGGCTGGAAGCCCCCGACGTTACACAAACTTCATGTGGCCTTTAGATTAGCTTAAGAACAGTGCGCAGAGAGCTTCATAGAATGGGTTTCCATGGCCGAGCAGCTGCATCCAAGCCATATATCACCAAGTGCAATTCAAAGCGTCGGATGCAGTGGTGTAAAGCATCCCGCCACTGGAATCTAGAGCAGTGGAGACCTGTTCTCTGGAGTGACGAATCGTGCTTCTCCATCTGGCAATCTGATGGACGAGTCTGGGTTTGGCGGTTGCCAGGAGAACGGTACTTGTCTGACTGCATTGTGCCAAGTGTAAAGTTTGGCGGAGGGGGGGATTATGGTGTGGGGCTGTTTTTCTGGAGCTGGGCTTGGCCCCTTAGTTCCAGTGAAAGGAACTCTGAATGCTTCAGCATACCAAGACATTTTGGACAATTCCATGCTCTCAACTTTGTGGAAACAGTTTGGAGCTGGCCCCTTCCTTTTCCAACATGACTGTGCACCAGTGCACAAAGGAAGGTCCATAAAGACATGGATGACAGAATCTGGTGTGGATGAACTTGACTGGCCTGCACAGAGTCCTGACCTCAACCCGATAGAACACCTTTGGGATGAATTAGAGCGGAGACTGAGAGCCAGGCCTTCTCGTACAACCTCACAAATGCGCTTATGGAAGAATGGTCAAAAATTCCTACACACTCCTAAACCTTGTGGACAGCCTTCCCAGAAGAGTTGAAGCTGTTAGAGCTGCAAAGGGTGGACCGACGTCATATTGAACCCTATGGATTAGGAATGGGATGTCACTTAAATTCATATGCGAGTCAAGGCAGGGGAGAGAATACTTTTGGCAATATAGTGTATATACCCCACAATAACATCATCATTGTAACTGAAATAAAATCTGTGTACCCGTGTGGGGATCAAACAAAAGAGGCAAAAATGAATAAACCCTATAGGGTCTGTTCACAAAGTAGTGAAATTGCAGGGAAATGCAGTGATTTAACCACTTCGCTGCTACGGACGCGCTGAGCGCGTCCAGGAAGTTCCCGCTGCTGTGCGGAGGACGCGCTCAGCGCGTCCGATCCTCCCGGCAGCGAAGCGGCGGTGTGAATGAGATCCCCGGCGGCAAACAGTGAGGGACCGACATCCGGGATGTCGGCCCTCACTGTGGGATCATGGGAGTCGCGGTGACGTCATCACGCCTGGCGTGATGACGTCACCTTCAACAGCCGCATAGACAGCCCTTAGGGAGGGGGAGAGGTCCTTAGGACCTCTCTATCTCCTCATCCGTAAGGGCTGCAGTAATAAATGAGGCACCGATGGAAAGCCCAGAGCCTGAGCTTTCCAACGGTGTGCCTCATTATAATGTAAAACGTAAAAAAAATGTAAAAAAAAAAACATAAAGTAAAAAACACTACACACAGGGTCTCTAAGGGCAGTAAAAAAAATCAAAACTGCCCAGATGCCCCCAAACCCCACATTTAATAAAAATACAATCCCCTTTTTATTATTTTATTTCACTTTTTATTGTTACAGCTATGTGATCACTGTAGTAACAATGATCACTTAGCTGTCACAATTATCACTGCCACCTCCAACATGGCCGCTGAGGATAGAAATATAACCCTAAAATGACCCCGTAACCTAGCGATTGACCCTCCAGCCAATCACGGGGAATGAATTTTTCAAATCTTGATAATTTTTTCATTTCTATCCTCAGTCTGCATGTGGATTGAGAGGTGTTAGTGTCGCAGAGGCTGTCTCCATAAAATAGGTGATAAATTCCTAATACACACATTATATATATATATATATATATATATACACACACACATATATATACATATATACGCACACACACATATATATACACATATTTACGCACGCACACGCGCGCACGCGCGCACACACGCGTACACGCACACACGCGTACACGCACACACGCGCACGCACACACGCGTACACGCACACACGCGCACGCACACACGCGCACACACGCGCACACACGCGCACGCACACACGCGCACGCTTATATATATATATATAGAATATATTATATACGCACACACACGTGCATATATATATATACACACATATATATATATATAGATACTATCAAACGGCGTAATTTTCTTTTGAAAATACATTTTCAGAAAGCAAATTATGGCTAAAAGGTTTCTAAGCGCTGAGGAAGCAGCTGACGTCCTTATGATGTCAGACTCTGATCTCAGCGCTGATGAATCTTTTGAAGATTCAGGCAGTGACTTTGTCCCTGGAGCATCATCAGATAGTGATGGTTCCAGTGACGAAGAACTACATGATGAGCCACGGCGTGGCCGCATGGAGTTACCAGGGTGCTCCCGTGGTAATGCAGGGACCGCACGGTCTGTAGTTGCACTACCTGATCCTGCACCGGCCCAAAGGCCTATTGCAGGGGTATCTGCAACACAGGCTGTGGCGATGCCTGAACCAGGATCTGACTGGACCTCCCCTAATATGGTCCAGCCAGTATTGCCACAATTTTCTGGCAATCCTGGTATACTAGTGGACACCACTAATTTTGAACCGATCAACTTTTTTCAGCTATTTATAGATGATGGGTTCTTGGAATTTATTGTTCAGCAGAGCAATCTGTATGCCGAACAATATTTTCAAGGTCTAGGGGCAGAATTGTTGCCAAGTGCGAGGGCGCGTAAATGGACCCCAACCAGTTTGCCAGAGATGAGGAAGTTCTGGGGCCTCACTCTGCAGATGGGGATTGTGCAAAAACCCAGCATAGCCTCATACTGGTCAAAAAAGAGTACCCAAACCACCCCTATCTTCCCTGCTACTATGAGCAGGGACAGATATTTATTGCTCCTGCGGTATTTGCATTATAATGATAATGCAAATGCTTTGCCCCGTGACCACCCAGATCACGACCGACTGTACAAGTTGCGGCCACTTCTTGACCATCTGATGGCAAGATTTGAAGAGTTATACACTCCAGGCCAAAACTTGTCAGTCGACGAGTCCTTGCTGCTTTATAAGGGACGTCTTGTTTTCAAGCAGTACCTCCCTTCGAAGCGAGCTCGGTATGGGATAAAACTTTATAAGCTGTGCGAAAGCTCCAGTGGATACATGTATCGCTTTCGTGTGTACACTGGAAAGGACTCGCAGCTGGCCCCCCCTGACTGCCCCCCCGCCCTCTCCACCACTGAAAAAATAGTGTGGGACCTCGCTTATCCACTATTCGGTAAAGGTTACTGTATTTATACAGATAACTTTTACACGGGTGTGCCGTTGTACAAATTTTTGTACAGCAATGGTACTGGAGCCTGTGGCACCATCCGTTCGAATAGGAAAGGCTTTCCAACAAAACAGTTTGGGAAGCAAAAGAGAGGAGAAACATCTGCCTTGCGCTGCGGTGAACTGCTGGCTGTGAAATACACAGACAAAAAGGATGTGCATTTACTTACAACGATACATAACGAATGCACATCTGCAGTTCACGTCAGATGGAGAGATTCCCCTATCATGAAACCCCTATGTGTACAGGATTATAATCGGTACATGGGAGGAGTGGACAAGTCTGACCAGATGCTTGTACCATATCTCGCTTCTCGCAAGGCATATGTATGGTACAAAAAGCTGGCAGTCCATCTGATACAGATGTCAATGCTTAACGCATTCATCTTGTATCAGGCCACTCATGCCCGACGGATAACATTCCTAAAATTTCAGGAATCTGTTATCGAGTCCCTTCTCTGTCCAGAAGAGAATGCTCCCATTGTTGAAGAGGTGGAGGATGTAATTAGGTTGCGTGACCGCCACTTTCCTGGCTACATTCCTCCAACTGAAAAAAGAGTGACCCCATGTAAAAGGTGTCGGGTTTGCGCGCGCCAAGGGCGGCGTAAGGAAAGCCGCCTTCACTGCCCTGACTGCCCCTCCAAACCAGGTCTTTGTGTGCCCGATTGTTTCAAGATTTATCATACAGTGACACATTACTAGTGGCATACCGGGACCGAATTGTTTCTCGGCTGAGAACAAACAGATTTCAGGTTGAGGTATGCCACTGATTTTGTGCTTCTTGATAAATCTGGCTATAGCACCGTTAAGATCTTTGCAGATCTTGATGACATTCTGATGGACACAGTGCAGTGTAATCTGGACAGAGCTTGCCCGGATCATGCTGGCATTTATTCCTGGATAGTGCTATTCCTCTAAATTTTCCCAAATAAAAAAACAAACCAAAACCATCCCCATTATTTTATAGCAGTGTTAATAAAAAAACTACCCACCACGTTTCACTACCCACTCCGGTTCAATACCCACCACGTTTCACTACCCACCTACAGTTCACTACCCACCCCCAGTTATAATGTAATTCACCCCACATACAATAAAATAGGTTGCCCCATCCCCAACAATCTGATGTCCTCCGTACGTCAGATGTAGAAAGAAGCCTCTGAAGACAGATTGAACTGCGGTGTTAATGGTGTGTCTTCAACTTCTTTGTCTCTGCCCTTTTCTTTGCCCCTTCCCTTCACCCACTTCCCTTACCTATCTTCTTTCATGAATGGTGTGTGATTCAGTGAGTGAAACAGATGTGAATGGGGGGGGGTGTTTCTATTCCACCCCCTCTAATCCTCATTATCTTTCTCTTTTCCCCTTCCGTGTTTCTGCACTTTTCCCTTCTTTGCCCCCTTAACGTCACTCACTCCACTTTTACTAGCTTCTTGCATGAAAGGTGTGTGATTCGGTGAGTGAAACAGATGTGAAAGATGTGTGAATGGTCAGTAACCTGGTTGGGGCCTTGACGTGGCGTTACTGCTCACATGGATGCCCCATGTGCCAATCCAACTGATTGAGTGAATGTAAAATGTGTGGCGGGCTTGTTGTGTGTTTGTGTAGCATTTTGAGTCACTATACAATTGTTGATAGACTACATAATTGTTGATCAAAATTCATGGGGAAAATTTTGTGAATGTTTTTTTTTTTTTTTTTTTAAGAAGGCATACCTGCATTTAAATGTCTCTAGCCCAACAGAAAATTAAAACAGACCACATAAAGTATATATTAGGAGAAACTAGACACCCAGATGAATCAAATGAGGGGTTAAATAAAATTCTATCATAAAAATAGAGGGCGCAACAGCATGTGGAATTTCCATTTATTTATTTTTTTGCGCACAAATCCAAATTCCACAAGTTGTTGCGGGCTCAATATTTATGATAGAATAATAAGTAACCCCACGTTTGATTCATCTGGAAGTCTACTTTGTCCGGATATATACTTTATTTGGCATATTTTAGATCCCTGTTGAGCTAGAGCCATTTAATTGCAGGTATGCCTCCTTTCAAAAACCGGCATAAAAAGCTTCTCTAAATTTATTTTGCGCATGGCGCAAATTAGCGCCTCGTGCTCCATCTAGGGGGACCCGGACCACTAAACCTGGGTCTCATTTTTATCACAAGGGTTGGGGCTTTGCGTTGAGCTAGAGAAAGGCCTAGTTTTCAAAGATTTTATCATGTCTGAAGTGATTGAAATAATTTTTTTTTTTTTTTTGCGCACAAATCCAAATTCCACAAGTTGTTGCGGGCTCAATATTTATGATAGAATAATAAGTAACCCCACGTTTGATTCATCTGGAAGTCTACTTTGTCCGGATATATACTTTATTTGGCATATTTTAGATCCCTGTTGAGCTAGAGCCATTTAATTGCAGGTATGCCTCCTTTCAAAAACCGGCATAAAAAGCTTCTCTAAATTTATTTTGCGCATGGCGCAAATTAGCGCCTCGTGCTCCATCTAGGGGGACCCGGACCACTAAACCTGGGTCTCATTTTTATCACAAGGGTTGGGGCTTTGCGTTGAGCTAGAGAAAGGCCTAGTTTTCAAAGATTTTATCATGTCTGAAGTGATTGAAATAATTTTTTTTTTTTTTTTTGCGCACAAATCCAAATTCCACAAGTTGTTGCGGGCTCAATATTTATGATAGAATAATAAGTACCCCACGTTTGATTCATCTGGAAGTCTACTTTGTCCGGATATATACTTTATTTGGCATATTTTAGATCCCTGTTGAGCTAGAGCCATTTAATTGCAGGTATGCCTCCTTTCAAAAACCGGCATAAAAAGCTTCTCTAAATTTATTTTGCGCATGGCGCAAATTAGCGCCTCGTGCTCCATCTAGGGGGACCCGGACCACTAAACCTGGGTCTCATTTTTATCACAAGGGTTGGGGCTTTGCGTTGAGCTAGAGAAAGGCCTAGTTTTCAAAGATTTTATCATGTCTGAAGTGATTGAAATAATTTTTTTTTTTTTTGCGCACAAATCCAAATTCCACAAGTTGTTGCGGGCTCAATATTTATGATAGAATAATAAGTAACCCCACGTTTGATTCATCTGGAAGTCTACTTTGTCCGGATATATACTTTATTTGGCATATTTTAGATCCCTGTTGAGCTAGAGCCATTTAATTGCAGGTATGCCTCCTTTCAAAAACCGGCATAAAAAGCTTCTCTAAATTTATTTTGCGCATGGCGCAAATTAGCGCCTCGTGCTCCATCTAGGGGGACCCGGACCACTAAACCTGGGTCTCATTTTTATCACAAGGGTTGGGGCTTTGCGTTGAGCTAGAGAAAGGCCTAGTTTTCAAAGATTTTATCATGTCTGAAGTGATTGAAATAATTTTTTTTTTTTTTTTTGCGCACAAATCCAAATTCCACAAGTTGTTGCGGGCTCAATATTTATGATAGAATAATAAGTAACCCCACGTTTGATTCATCTGGAAGTCTACTTTGTCCGGATATATACTTTATTTGGCATATTTTAGATCCCTGTTGAGCTAGAGCCATTTAATTGCAGGTATGCCTCCTTTCAAAAACCGGCATAAAAAGCTTCTCTAAATTTATTTTGCGCATGGCGCAAATTAGCGCCTCGTGCTCCATCTAGGGGGACCCGGACCACTAAACCTGGGTCTCATTTTTATCACAAGGGTTGGGGCTTTGCGTTGAGCTAGAGAAAGGCCTAGTTTTCAAAGATTTTATCATGTCTGAAGTGATTGAAATAATTTTTTTTTTTTTTTTGCGCACAAATCCAAATCCACAAGTTGTTGCGGGCTCAATATTTATGATAGAATAATAAGTAACCCCACGTTTGATTCATCTGGAAGTCTACTTTGTCCGGATATATACTTTATTTGGCATATTTTAGATCCCTGTTGAGCTAGAGCCATTTAATTGCAGGTATGCCTCCTTTCAAAAACCGGCATAAAAAGCTTCTCTAAATTTATTTTGCGCATGGCGCAAATTAGCATCTCCAACGCTGCCTAAACTTGATCTGTGCAATCAAATTGGATCTATTATTTTATAGGAGGGATATATATATAGTTAAGCAAAACAAAAATATTTTACCCCAAAAATTAATATGAAATTATGCAATATAAATCTTGACCTATTATGATTTTTTTTTTTACATTAAATATGATGTTTTTTGAATAAAGTTATGAATAACAAAATAAATTTAAAAATGTGTCATAAAGGTCTCTTTTTTGCGGAATTTTGTCTAGTTTCAGAAAATATATAGCTTTTCCATTTCAATTGGTTTAGATATACTAATTTTATGTATTACATACAATGAGTCATGACATAAGAAAAAAGCAGATTTTTTTGATTTTTAGAAAACTGCATATTTTTGTACAAAAAAACATGAAATATTCTCCATTACACCATTTTTAAAAAGGCACCTAATGTATCAATATATAACCACAATAGTTCTGGTCATAAAGTGTAGATAGAAAAAAATATGCAATGTTGTTCTTCTGAATTTTAACAAAATTTTACTTTTTTTCCCCCTTTTTTTTTCTTTTTTTTTTTAACTCTTTACTTATACACATAATAATGATAAATTTTGAATCTGTGGAGTCTGCTGAAAAAAAGGATATATAATTTGTCTTGGTCATATAAGAAAACTTGACTTCAAATCGCATCTAAACATGATGAGCACAAAACGGTAAAAATGAGCTCAGCACACGGGCAGGAAATGCCTCAGCAGCGAAAGGGTTAATGAAGTCCCCGGTGTGACTGGCACCGCTGGGAGAAGCAAGGCTGGTTCTGGTAGCTGCAATACACATACTGGTTTTGTATAAAAGGCGACTGTGAAAACAAACCTGGGTTTAATCTGCTTGCACTGTTCCTAGCCACTGCGTCAGTTAAGGGTCGTCGTCTCAATCTAGCGCAGAGTGCGCTCGCGTTTGGCAAGATATCATCCATCAAACAACGTATTGTGTCGAAGTGAGCAGCCAGACAATGAGTTATCGGACGTGTCCAATGACCGCCAGAGAATAACGGCAGTATTCGAGCCCCGATCAGAGAAGGCCCTCCGTTACAAGAGGTGCATGTATTGAGCACGTATCCAGAAAATAGCCTCGTCAAATCAACTCCACAGGTTAGAATTTAACCCCTTCACTTCTGAGCTATTTCTCTTCCCCTATACTGAGCTAATTTTTAACCATTTTCTGCTCATGACATTTAACGTCCTGCTTTATTGTAGGACCCAAACTGTCTATTTTATATTTACAGAGTGTATATGTCACGTCACATCAATTTACCATATCCATGTTAATTTTTTTTTTTACAAATTTCTATTCAGTTTTTAAAGCGTTTCACGACATAAATTTATTTTCCCACGTCTGATCATCCAAACCTTTATGGATATATAATATATATATATATATAATGACAGGGTACGGTTTTACTAAAAAAACTAAGAAACAAGTGTAACCAAAATTGAAATATTTTTTTTATTTTTTTTGTGCAATAGAAATGGAAAAACGAGACTGCACAGTGTATCTCCTGATTTTGCCGTTCGAATTTCGGTTTTGTCAAAACTGAATTCCTTGCTACGTTTGGTGTTTTTTTTGCCGGTGCTTAGTGGATAACCCCATATGTAAAAAAAAAATCAATAAATAAACTGATACAATAAACATTATAAAGTTATAGAATTAATAATTATATAATCAGCAATAAACAACCAGGCTTACGATTAAAAATGTATTCTTAAACTTCTTACTATTACACTTCAGGAATAATCACATTGCAGCAATATTATAGACTTAGTAAAAGCCAGACAACTGGTTGGCCATATAGTCCTGTGGCTAAAGGTTGGCAGTGGGGTACAAGATCTTGCCGAACTCTCATTCCCGAGCTGCCCATGGAAAGATAGAATGTGGGTATGAGTGTATGTGACAGTGTGATTATACAAATAAAATCTGGCAAAAATAAATAAAAATGCATATATTCAACCCTTTGTCCCCAATTGTGTGTAAATGTATAGCTGTGTGTGTACAAGGTTAAGTGTGTTTGAGCATATGTGTGTCAATAGCAGTGTGTGTGTGTGTGTGTGTGGGGGGGGGCAACTGTGCTTATAAATGCCAGAACATAATTTTGGTCCCCGTTCAGTTATGCTTTCTGTGGTCAAAGCATAGATATGGCTTCTATCCTGTGTGGGTTCTCTCATTTATGAGTGTGCTTATGAATATTAAGAGGACTCTTTCTTCTAAAACATTTCCCACACTCAGAACATGAAAACGGCTTCTCTCCTGTATGAATTCTCTCGTGTACAGTAAAATCACACTTTGATGTAAAACATTTCCCACATTCAAAACACAGAAACAACATCTCCCCTGTATGGAGTCTCACATGTAGAGTAAGCTTACCCTTTGATTTAAAACATTTACCTCATTCAGAACAAGCAAACGGCTTCTCTTGTATATGAATTCTTTCATGCGCAATAAGATTACACTTTCTTCTAAAACATTTCCCACATTCAGAACATGAAAACGGCTTCTCTCCTGTATGAATTCTCAAATGAAGAGTGAGCTCACTATTTGCTTTAAAACATTTCCCGCATTCAGAACATGCATATGGCTTCTCTCCTGTATGAATTCTCTCATGTATAGTAAGCTCACCCTTTCTACTAAAACATTTCCCACATTCGGAACATGCAAACGGCTTCTCTCCTGTATGAAATCTCTCATGTACAGTAAGGTAATTCTTTATTCTAAAACATTTCCCACATTCAGAACATGCAAATGGCTTCTCTCCTGTATGAATTCTCTCATGTATAGTAAGCTCACCCTTTGCACTAAAACATTTCCCACATTCAGAACATGCAAACGACTTCTCTCCTGTATGAATTCTCTCATGTACAGTAAGATCACTCTTTGCACCAAAACATTTCCCACATTCAGAACATTTAAACGGCTTCTCTCCTGTATGAATTCTCTCATGATTAGAAAGCTCACCCTTTGAACCAAAACATTTCCCACATTCAAAACATGCAAACGGCTTCTCTCCTGTATGAATTCTCAAATGTAGAGTAAGCTTACTATTTTCTTTAAAAAGTTTCCCACATTCAGAACATGCAAACGGCTTCTCTCCTGTATGAATTCTCTCATGTACAGTAAGGTGATTCTTTATTCTAAAACATTTCCCACATTCAGAACATGCAAACGGCTTCTCTCCTGTATGAATTTTCTCATGTACAGTAAGGTGATTCTTTATTCTAAAACATTTCCCACATTCAGAACATGAAAACGGCTTCTCTCCTGTATGAATTCTCTCGTGTAAAGTAAAACCACACTTTGTTGTAAAAGATTTCCCACATTCAAAACACGGAAACAGCCTCTCCCCTGTATGGAGTCTCACATGTAGAGTAAAGTTATCCTTTGATTTAAAACATTTACCGCATTCAGAACATGCAAACGGCTTCTCTCCTGTATGACTTCTCTCATGTGCAGTAAGGTGATTCTTTATTCTAAAACATTTCCCACATTCAGAACATGCATATGGCTTCTCTCCTGTATGAATTCTCTCATGTATAGTAAGCTCGCCCTTTCTACTAAAACATTTCCCACATTCAGAACATGCAAACGGCTTCTCTCCTGAATGAATTCTCTCATGTACAGTAAGAGATTTCTTTATTCTAAAACATTTCCCACATTCAGAGCATGCATATGGCTTCTCTCCTGTATGAATTCTCTCATGTTTAGTAAGCTCACCCTTTGCACCAAAACATTTCCCACATTCAGAACATGCCAAAGGCTTCTCTCCTGTATGAATTCTCAAATGTAGAGTAAGCTTACTATTTGCTTTAAAAAGTTTCCCACATTCAGAACATGCAAACGACTTCTCTCCTGTATGAATTCTCTCATGCACAGTAAGGTGATTCTTTAGTCTATAACATTTCCCACATTCAGAACATGCAAACGGCTTCTCTCCTGTATGAATTCTCTTGTGTACAGTAAAATCACACTTTGATGTAAAACATTTCCCACATTCAAAACACGGAAACAGCATCTCCCCTGTATGGAGTCTCACATGTAGAGTAAGCTTACCCTTTGATTTAAAACATTTACCGCATTCAGAACATGCAAACGGCTTCTCTCCTGTATGAATTTTCTCATGTACAGTAAGGTGATTCTTTATTCTAAAACATTTCTCACATTCAGAACATTCAAACGGCTTCTCTCCTGTATGAATTCTCTCATGTACAGTAAGCTCACCCTTTGCACAAAAACATTTCCCACATTCAGAACATTTAAACGGCTTCTCTCCTGTATGAATTATCTCATGTTTAGTAAGAACACCTTTTCTTCTAAAACATTTCCCACATTCAGAACATTCAAACGGCTTCTCTCCTGTATGAATTCTCTCATGTACAGTAAGATCACCCTTTGCACAAAAACATTTCCCACATTCAGAACATTTAAACGGCTTCTCTCCTGTATGAATTATCTCATGTTTAGTAAGAACACCTTTTCTTCTAAAACATTTCCCACATTCAGAACATTCAAACGGCTTCTCTCCTGTATGAATTCTCTCATGTACAGTAAGCTCACCCTTTGCACAAAAACATTTCCCACATTCAGAACATTTAAACGGCTTCTCTCCTGTATGAATTATCTCATGTTTAGTAAGAACACCTTTTCTTCTAAAACATTTCCCACATTCAGAGCATGCAAACGGCTTCTCTCCTGTATGAATTCTCTCATGTATAGTAAGCTCACCCTTTGCACTAAAACATTTCCCACATTCAGAACATTCAAACGGCGTCTCTCCAGCGCTAACTCTCTTTTGCGTAGCAAGCCTAGCACTCATGCTTAAACATCTTTCACTTTTTGGGAACAGAAATGTTTTGGTTCCAATATGACCTGTGTGGGTTTGGGGAAGTTCTGATCCACAACTAGTAGAATTTGTTTTGTCAGAAAAAAACAACGTATCCCTGCATGCTTCAGTTTCTTTGACAGTCCCATGTGACAGCTCAGAATTCTCTGTTTCTTTTCGATTTACTTTGATAACCAAAGTTTCAGCTTTGCTTATTTCCTCTTGCTTTACTGACAGAGGATTCATGTGGTTTTCTTCAATAAATGTTGTTCCCTTAAAATTAATTCCTGCAGACATTTTCATACTCTTGCGGTACTCCTGTTAAAAAAGACAATAATTTACACCATCACAAAACCAATGCAGCAAAATACACCTTTAAACAAAGTATAATACAACCTGAACAGGTCTATATATATATATATACATATATATCAGGTTCACCTTATATACATAGATATATGAAGGATGGAGCAGCCTCTAACAACCACTGGGCAGAGATACAATCCCCTTACTGGTATGTGTAAAAAATACTGTAAAATGGACTTTGTGCAGTCCCATGTTTGAATGGTGCTTGCCCAGATCCAACTGATGAAGCTGGGCGAGCACCAGTGAAACGCGTATTGGAAGGCCCTATTACATTTTAGAAACAATTTTTATTTGCTTTTTATGTCTGTAAAGCCGCTTTGATGAGCATAAATCCTCTATTATTTTGGTACCCCCGTGTCCCGTATTTCATTGGCAAAGGAGTCCACATCTGAACAGGAATCCCAGCACCCAGACAAGGGTGGACCGGAGAACCGCTGATCTGGTCCCCAGAAAAAGAGGACAGAGGAGGAAATACCACAGAAAAGAGGCATCTCACAGACCAGCAACGCACAGGATCAACTTTGCGTTAGTGCGTTTCCTTTACCAGGCTTAGAACTACATATGGTTACACCACGCAAACCTAATATCCCTTTCTTCTCTTGGAGAGACAAGAAAGAAAAGGACATTGAGGACATAAAAGGTTCACAGAAGATCGAGTGACCACACAAGCACGCAAATGGAACAGAGAGAAATCCCTAACAGCAGGACTTTCTCATGAACGGCCACTAGGTGGCACTAACAGATCAGAAACAGACCATACACTGATTGTAAGACTGAACTTTACTATATATACACTATATTGCCAAAAGTATTCGCTGACCCATCCAAATAATCAGAATCAGGTGTTCCAATCACTTCCATGGCCACAGGTGTATAAAATGAAGCACCTAGGCATGCAGACTGTTTTTGCAAACATCTGTGAAAGAATGGGTCGCTCTCAGGAGCTCAGTGAATTCCAGCGTGGAGCTGTGATAGGATGCCACCTGTGCAACAAATCCAGTCATGAACTTTCCTCGCTCCTAAATATTCCACAGTCAACTGTCTGGGAACGACAGCAACTCGACAGGCCACGTAAACTGACGGAGCGGGGTCAGTGGATGCTGAGGCGCATAGTGCGAAAAGGTTGCCAACTTTCTGCAGAGTCAATCGCTACAGACCTCCAACCTTCATGTGGCGTTCAGATTAGCTCAAGAACAGTGCGCAG
Organism: Leptobrachium leishanense; assembly: GCA_009667805.1. Classification (NCBI taxonomy): domain Eukaryota; kingdom Metazoa; phylum Chordata; class Amphibia; order Anura; family Megophryidae; genus Leptobrachium; species Leptobrachium leishanense. The sequence continues at coordinate 132,902,225 of CM019068.1, forward strand.
AGAGCTTCATGGAATGGGTTTCCATGGCCGAGCAGCTGCATCCAAGCCATACATCACCAAGTGCAATGCAAAGCTTCGGATGCAATGGTGTAAAGCACGTCCCCGCTGGACTCTAGGGTGGACCATCGTCATATTGAACCCTATGGATTAGGAATGGGATGTCACAAGTTCATATTCGAGTCAAGGCAGGTGAGCAAATACTTTTGGCAACATAGTGTATATGGTTAGAAGATCTCTATCTTATATGAAAATATAATTGATAGACTGTATGCATTATGAATGTTGCTGTATAAATAAGAGTGTACATAATGGAAAGAATATATCATACCAAGGATGTTTACTGAGGCAATATGCAGTGACTAATATTGCACCCTTGTTTTCTGAAAGATTTCAGTGTTTTTGGTTTGATTATAAAATTGAATATTATTTATTTCCATTATTCTGGATAATTATTTTTGGGATAATAAATTATTATTTCATGTTTCAAACGTTATCTGACTCCGTGTGTTTACTAAACTTTTGTTTGCACGAATTTCAGTGAGTTATTCCTAAGGGATTACAGGCTTACTATATAGAAACAACACATTTCCTTTCGAAAAAAAATTGAAACGCTTTTAGACACAAAATTTTGAAAAAAAAAAAATCAGACCAGCAGCGAGGTTAAAAAAAAATCTTTCAAATTTAATATAATTTACTTTATTTTTCTTTATATTTCTTTTGCCTCCATTTGTCTCAGACCCATCTCTCCTTTTTCTCTGCCTTATCTACCCTGGTCTCGCACCTTCTACCGAGCTTTTCCTCTTCTCCCCTGCTTCTCCCGTCTTCATCTTCTCCCCTGTTTCTCTTCGTCTCCTCACTAGCTTTCCACATCTCCGCCCCAGCTTCTTCTTGTCTCTTCCATAGATTCTCATTATCTCCTTCCAGCACTCCCTCATCTCCAACCCTGCACCTCCCCATCTCCTACCCAGCGTCTCCTTATCTGCTCCCCAGCTTCTCATTATCTCTTCCCATCTACTCACACTTACAGTGGCAAGAAAAAGTATGTGAACCCTTTGGGATTACGTGGAGTTTTGCATGAATTGGTCATAAAATGTGCTCTGATCTTCATCTAAGTCACAACAATTTGAAAAACACATTATATGTTTTCATGTTTTTATTGAACAGAACATGTAAACATTCACAGTGCAGGGTGGAAAAAGTATGTGAACCTTTGGACTTAATAACTGGTTGACCCTCCTTTGGCAGCAATAACCTCAACCAAACGTTTCCTGTAGTTGCAGATCAGACCTGCACAACGATCTGGAATAATTTTGGACCACTCCTCTTCACAAAACGGTTTCAGTGTAGCAATATTCTTGGGATGTCTGGTGTGAATCGCTCTCTTAAGGTCATGCCACAGCATTTCAATTGGGTTGAGGTCAGGACTCTGACTGGGCCACTCCACAAGGCGTATTTTGTTTTGTTGAAGATATTCTTTTGTTGAATTTAGGGATGCACCGATACCGATACTAGTATCGATATCGGTGCCGATGCCGAGTATTTGGGCGAGTACTCGTACTCGCCCAAATGCTCCGATGCCTAGCCCAAGTACATTTGCTGCACCCGCCGCATGAAACCGCCGGGGAAGGACCGGCCGTCCATGGAGCGCCGAGTTCTTGGAAAGGCACAGTCGTCCAGCGCCTGATGACCTAATCAGAGGGAGCCGGCGGTTGGCCCCCGCTGATTGGTTCACAGGGCGCGCCGCGTGACATCTGCTGACCTATGTTCTGGCACCAGAGGACACGTGGCCACGCTTTGACAAGGCGGCCGGCCATGACAAGGCACCCTGATACCGCACAGAGGTCAGACCCCTGCCATCCCTGGAAGCGGCTGTGGCCTGAGCGCAGCCATGTTCCGGAGGATCCTGCAGGAAGTGGACCCCGCGGGCATCACGTGAACAACGCTTCCTAGTCCGGGGTGTGTTAGTGGATGGCTCCCAGAATGTGTCAGTGAGCTGTGGCCTCCGCCTTGGCCCTGTGTGTGAAACCTGGTGCCTCCCTGCCTGCCGGACCAGCCCTGCATACGGCATGCTTACCAACCTGCACAGTAAGTGTATGTCCTTATTGCCAATGTTGGAGGTCTAGTGGTGTCCTAAACCTGTTGCAATTCCTTACAGAGTGCAGGGAGATAACCAGGGAAGGAGCAGATGACATTGGGATTTTAGCCTCAATTTAGGCATCATTAAAGAAATATTTTTATAATTACAAAATGTTTCAGATATCTCCTGAGACTCCTACAGGTTGGATAACGGGGTATGGAGGTGTAATATGATGTAACAGGGGAATGGAGGTGTAATATGATGTAACAGGGGAATGGAGGTGTAATATGATGTAACAGGGGTATGGAGGTGTAATATGATGTAACAGGGGAATGGAGGTGTAATATGATGTAACAGGGGTATGGAGGTGTAATATGATGTAACAGGGGAATGGAGGTGTAATATGATGTAACAGGGGTATGGAGGTGTAATATGATGTAACAGGGGAATGGAGGTGTAATATGATGTAACAGGGGTAAGGAAGTGTTTATGAAGGTGTCACAGCTCCACAGTAACTGAGTTTTATTGTTGTGCAGCTCTTCCAGAGCGGGAGATCTGCATTTTGCAGTGCTGTCATTTTATTTATTCATGCTGTATTCACAGCATGGTCAAAGATGAATGGATATTAATTTGATATAATCAGTGATTACATCAAATTAATATTCATTCATCTTTGACCATGCTGTGAATACAGCATGAATAAATAAAATGATTATTTTTTCCTTTGCTGAATAGTGAATAGAATAGTGACTAATTATTATTAATCACTATTCGCAATGGAAAAAAAAAATCATTATTTTGTTTTGCTTTAAAAAAAAAAATGTGTCCTGTCCCTTTTTAATAAAAAGTATCGGTAATTGGTATCGGTGAGTACTTGAACAAAAGTATCGGTACTCGTACTCGGTCTTTAAAAAGTGGTATCGGTGCATCCCTAGTTGAATTACTTGTATGCTTTGGGTCATTGTCCTGTTGCATCACCCATCCTCTGTGGAGCTTCAGTTGGCAGACAGATGGTCTTACGTTTTCCTGCAAAATGTCTTGATAAACTCTGGAATTCATTTTTCCATCAATGACAACAATTCGTCCGGACCCGGAGGCAGCAAAGCAGCCCCAAACCATGATGCTCCCTCCGCCATGTTTTACAGTGGGGATGAGGATTTGATGTTGGTGTGCTGTGCCTTTTTTTCTCCACACATAGTGTTGTGTGTTTTTTCCAAAAAACTCAATTTTGGTTTTATCTGTCCACAGTATATTTTGCCAGTAGTGCTGTGGAACACCAGGTGCTCTTTTGCAAACTTAAAATGTGCTGCAATATTCTTTTTGGACAGCAATGGCTTCCTCCGTGGTGTCCTCCCATGTACTCCATTCTTGTTTAATGTTTTCCTTATTGTAGATGTGTCAACAAAAATGTTAGCATGTGCCAGGGATTTCTGTAAGTCTTTAGCTGACACTCTAGGATTCTTCTTTACAGCATTAAGCATTCTGGGCTGTGCACTTGCAGTCATCTTTACAGGACGACCACGCCTAGGCAGAGTAGCAACAGTGCTGAACTTTCTTCATTTATTATTATTATTATTATTATTATTCTTTATTTATAAAGCGCCAGCATATTCCGCAGCGCTGTACAATAAGCACAGTATAGACAGGGTTACAATACATTGAACAACATTTGACAAACAGTACAGGAGGAGATGAGGGCCCTATTCCCGTAGGAACTCACAATCTGGGAGGGTTGGGGTTGGAAACAGGAGGAGAGGACTGTAAGGTGAGAGTGATTGATGGTTGCGTCAGTGAGTTGGGTGGTAGGCTTCCCTAAATAGGAATGTTTTCAGGGAGCGTTTGAAGGAAGAGAAGTTAGGGGAAAGTCTGACAGTACGAGGGAGAGCGTTCCAGAGAGTGGGGGCTGCGCGTGAGAAATCCTGCAGTCTATCATGGGAAGAGGTGATGCGGGGAGAAGCTAGGCGCAGGTCACTGTTTGACCTTAAGGAGCGGGCTGGGGTGTATTTGGTGATTAGTGAGGACAGGTAGTGGGGAGCTGAGTTAGTGAGGGTTTTGTAGGTAAGGATAAGGATTTTGAACTTAATTCTGCAGTGGATGGGGAGCCAGTGAAGGGACTCGCAGAGGGGAGCGGCAGAGACAGAGCGGCGGTGAGGTGAATTAGCCTGGCGGAGGCGTTCAGGATGGATTGTAGGGGGAGAGGTGGGACAGAGGGAGGCCAGATAAGAGATTATTGCAATAGTCGAGTCGGGAGATTACCAGGGCGTGTATGAGTTGTTTTGTGGCGACAGCGGTAAGAAATAGCCGAATTCTGTAAATATTACGCAGTTGATATCGGCAGGAGGAGGAAAGAGACTTGATGTGGGGGATGAAGGAAAGAGCAGAGTCAAGTGTAACTCCAAGACAGCGAACTTGGTTTGATGGGGAGATGGTGATACCCTCCACCGTGATCGAGAAGTCAGGAGGTGGGGCGGCATTAGAGGGAGGAATAAGTAGGAGCTCAGTCTTTGACATGTTGATCTTTAGGTGGTGGGAGGCCATCCAGGAGGAGATGCCAGATAAACAGTCACTGACTTTGGAAAGGACAGGGGGAGAGAGATCAGGGGTAGAGAAGTAGATCTGAGTGTCATCAGCGTAGAGGTGGTAATTAAAGCCAAAGCTGTTGATGATTTTACCCAGGGAGGAGGTGTAGATGGAAAAGAGCAGAGGACCAAGGACAGAGCCTTGAGGTACACCAACAGATAGAGGCAATGAGGAGGAGGAGTTACCAGCAAAGGACACACAGAAGGACCTGTTGGATAAATAGAGGAGTCAATCAAGCAAGTGCAGTGTCACCGAGACCCAGAGAGTTGAGGGTCTGTAGAAGGAGGGGGTGGTCAACAGTGTCGAAAGCAGCCGAGAGGTCAAGCAGGATGAGAATAGAATAGTGGCCATGTTTTTTAGCAGTTAGGAGGTCGTTGGTGACTTTGGTGAGGGCAGTTTCAGTTGAGTGTAGCGGACGGAAGCCAGATTGCAGGGGGTCAAGTAGTGAATTGGAGGACAGGAAGAGGAGAGAGGCGGTTGAAGACTAGTTTTTCTAAGAGCTTAGAGGTAAAGGGAAGCAGGGATACAGGACGGTAGTTGGATGGAGAGTTGGGATCTAGGGATGGTTTCTTTAGTAAAGGGGTAACTAGCGCGTGTTTGAAGGCAGATGGAAAGGAGCCAGTGGAGAGAGATAGGTTGAAGATGTGTGTGAGAGCAGGGGTGAGGGAGGAGGAGAGGGGAGGAATTAGATGTGAGGGAATGGGGTCGAGCGGGCACGTGGTGAGATGTGAGGAGGACAATAAGGAATTGACTTCCTCCTCAGTGGTTGGGAGGAAGCGGCAGAGGGTGGCAGATGGGACCTGTGGGAGTGGAGGTGGCAGATAACTATCTTGTGTTGGGATGTTGCTTCTGATAGTTAAAGTTTTACTGAGGAAGTAGTCTGCCAGCTCTTGAGCGCTGAAGGCAGCTGAGGGGGGAGGTGCAGGTGGGTAGAGGAGGGTGTTGAAGGTGGACCAGAGCCGTTAGGGTTGGAGGACAGCGTAGATATAAGAGATGAGAAGAAGGATTGTTTGGCCAAGTGGAGGGCAGAGGTGTATGACCGGAGAATAAACTTGAAGTGAACAAAATCAGCTTCAGAGCGGGATTTCCTCCAGGCACGCTCTGCGGTGCGGGAGCATCTTTGCAGGTAGCGAGTCTGGAGGGTGTGCCAGGGCTGAAGCTGGCGGCGTGGGGCCTTACAGAGTCGAAGAGGAGCAAGAGTGTCTAGAGCAGAGATAAGCGTAGTGTTGTAGTGATTAGTGGCAGCATCAGGGCAGGTAAAGGATGAGGTATGAGGGAGGTGGTGAAGTAGGTTGGAGAATTGATGGGGGTCCACAGCCTGTAGATTTCTGCGAGTGTGTGTGCGGGGTGGGGAGCAGGGTGTTTAGGAAGTCCAGATAGGTTGAAAGAGAGAAGGTGGTGGTCAGAGATGGGGAAAGGGCGACAGTTGAACTCAGAAATGGAGCAGAGGTTGAAAAGACAAGGTCAATAGCGTGACCATCGCGGTGGGTAGGGAGGAGGGAGGATTGTGTGAGTCCAAGGGAGGACGTGAGTGAAAGAAGTTTGGAGGCAGCAGGGGCGGAAGGATCGTCAATGGGAATGTTGAAGTCCCCGAGAACTAGGCATGGAAGATTAGAAGACAGAAAGTGAGAGAGCCAGGTAGCAAAGTGGTCAAAGAACTGGGAGGTTGGTCCCGGTGGCGGTAGATGACTGCCACCCTGAGAGCCAGAGGAGAGAACAGGCGGATGCAGTGTGTCTCGAAGGAGGAGAAGGAGAGGGATGGGGGTGGAGGGAGATGCTGGTAGGTGCAGGTGGGAGAGAGCAGGATTCCGACCCCGCCACCATTTCTCTCACCCGGTCTGGGGGTATGACTCATTTGTAGACAGTCTGTCTTAACGTGGACACATGAACATCAAGGCTTTTGGAGATACTTTTGTAACCCTTTCCAGCTTCATGCAAGTCAACAATTCTTGATCGTAGGTCTTCTGAGAGCTCTTTTCTGTGAGGCATGGTTCACATCAGGCAGTGCTTCTTGAAACCAGTAAACCCAAAACTGTTGTGTGTTTTTAAAGGGCAGGACAGCTTTCAGCAACACATCCAATAGTATCACACTGATTGGACTCAAGGTTGGCTCACTCCTGGCTCCAATTAGCTCTTGGAGAAGTCATTAGGCTAGGGGTTCACATACTTTTTTCCACCCTGCACTGTGAATGTTTACATGTTATGTTCAATAAACACATAAAAACATATAATGTTTGTGTTGTATTTGTAACGTTGAGGGCTTCCAGCCTCTCCAGTGTGCTTGAAGGCAGCATGTCTGATGCTGCTCGCTGACCAACGCCTGGTTTAAATAGAGACAGGCAGGGAGGTGGCTGAATGAGGTGTGGCTTGAGAGGGGGGCGCAGTCTGGTGAAGGTCTTTAAAAACCCTCAGTTCCTTCTCAGCAGTGCCAGATCGTGGTTATCCATACCTGAGCTCCCTGTACCTGAATTCTCTCGTGATTTAACCTGTTATTGACCCCTGCTTGTTTTCTGACCATTCTACCTTCCGTTGCCCTAGACTATTTTCCTTGTACTACGCTACTGCACTGATATCGACCCGGCTATTCCATTTGACCCATTCTATACTCTGTATTCCTGATTCTGGCTCGTCTAAAAACCCCCGTGTTGCTGACCTGGTTTTGTATTACGACATTGTCTTTGATTAACGCCTTCTGTCTAGCTAGTACAAATATACCTGGCTAATTTTTAAGGACCAGACAGTTAGGGATTTTTCTACGGCTACCCTGTTTGTAGCTTTTTGGCTCTGTTGAGTGTTGGGCTTTAAGGACTGCGAGGTGGGATCCGGGAACCGTGACATTATTATTTTAAGCAGACTGTGTTTTTCAAATTGTTGTGACTTAGATGAAGATCAGAGCACATTTTATGACCAATTCATGCAACTCCACGTAATCCCAAAGGGTTCACATACTTTTTCTTGCCACTGTATTCGATACAGTTGTGTTCAAAATTATTCAACCCCCAATGCTGTAAAGGGTTTTAGGGAATTTAGTGTACATTTGTAATTGTATTCAGAATGAAATCCTACAAGGACTTTTTAAAGAACCATATGCAACTAAAATGACATTAATTGGTTTTGTAATACAGTAGTAAATGTTTCTTTTGTGAATTCTTCATTGACACAATTATTCAACCCCTTAAAGACTACCACTCTGAAGAACAGAGGTTCATTCAAGTGTTTTCAATCAGGTATTGAAAACACCTGTGGATGTCACGGAGCAGCAATAAAGCATAATAAGCACTAATTAGGCAGCTTTAAAATGACTGTGATACTCAGCTCCTTCTAGACATTTACTGGTGTGGTTACAAACATGGTGAAGTCAAGAGAATGGTCCAGGAAGACAAGAGAAGAGGTGATTACTCTTCACAGGAAGGGCAATGGCTATAAGAAGATTGCAAAGATGTTAAACATACCAAGAGAGACCATAGGAAGCATCATTCGCAAATTCAAGGCAAAGGGCACTGTTGAAACGCTACCTGGTCGTGGCAGAAAGAAGATGCTGACTTCGACTGCTGTGCGCTACCTGAAGCGTAGAGTGGAGAAAAGTCCCTGTGTGACTGCTGAGGAACTGAGAAAAGATTTGTCAGATGTGGGTACTGAAGTTTCAGCTCAGACAATACGGCGCACACTGCGTAATGAAGGACTCCATGCCAGAACTCCCAGGCGCACCCCCTTGCTGTCTCCAAAGAATAAGAAGAGTCGACTGCAGTATGCCAAAAGTCATGTGGACAAACTACAGAAGTTTTGGGATAGTGTTCTGAGGACTGTTTGGGCCCATGGATCAACGCTATGTTTGGAGGAGGAAGAACAAGGCCTATGAAGAAAAGAACACCTTGCCTACTGTGAAGCATGGCGGGGGGTCAATCACGCTTGGGGCTGTTTTGCTTCTGCAGGTACAGGGAAGCTTCAGCGTGTGCAAGGTACCATGAATTCTCTTCAGTACCAGGAGATATTGGATGACAATGTGATGCAGTCCGTCACAAACCTGAGGCTTGGACCTTTCAACAGGACAATGATCCCAAGCATACCTCCAAGTCCACTAGAGCATGGTTGCAGATTAAAGGCTGGAACATTTTGGAGTGGCCATCGCAGTCACCTGACTTAAATCCGATTGAGAACCTCTGGTGGGACTTAAAGAAAGCAGTTGCAGTGCGCAAGCCTAAGAATGTGACTGAACTGGAGGCTTTTGCCCATGACGAATGGGCGAAGATACCCGTAGATCGCTGCAAGACACTTGTGTCAAGCTATGCTTAACGTTTAAAAGCTGTTATAACTGTAAAAGGATGTTGTACTAAGTACTAAGATTGAATGTCACTTGGGGGTTGAATAAAACTGATAATGATGTGAGCACAGAAAAGACATTTGTGGTTATTTCATTATAAATGTTATGTTATATTTGTCTGACCTACACGTGCCTCTTTGATTTAATTGTAAGCAAGATGACTGAATGATCAAAATCAATGTCAAACTGGCCAAAACACTCAATTTCAGTGGGGGTTGAATAATTTTGAACACAACTGTATATTTACTGCTGTTACTCCCCTTCTCATTTCCCAGTTTTAGTTAAACGCATATTTTCTCAGAAAAATGCAGTAACAGGTGCCCCGTAAAATATAAAAGCACAAGGTCTGGATGATAGAATGTGGAAAAATAATTTTACAGACTGCAAATGACTGACATCTGAATAGATATGTACATTTGTTTTGCTATAGCACTGACATACCCAAACATGCTGTCACACACATGGATTTGTGACTGTGTGGTGGGTTCTGTTAGGCACTGTGATACATTCATACACACTGCACATTACTGTGAGATTTATTGCTGTTGAGCTCTGTGATACAGCAATGTGTATGAACGTATCATAGAGCTCCACAGCAATAAAACTCACTCTTATACACACCGCATATTACTGTGAGTTTTATTCCTGTGCCGCTTTGTTGTACGCTAATACAAACCGTAAATTACTGTATCATAGAGCTGCACAGCAATAAAACTCACAGTAACATGCGGTGTGTGTGTGTGTGAGGGTATCACAGAGCTCCAGTTATGTGCAGTGTGTGAGGGTATCACAGAGCTCCACAGTAACGTGCATATCACAGAGCTCCACCGTAACGAACGTGCGTATCAGAGCCCCACAGTAACGCACGTGCGTATCACATAGCCCCACAGTAACGCACGTGCGTATCACAGAGCCCCACAGTACCACACGTGCATATCACAGAGCTCCACAGTAGTAAGAGTGTGTATGTGTGTGTCACTGACCAGGTTCTCCAGCGGTGGCTGCTTGGGGCCCCCCTTCCTCGGGCTCACTGGGAGGCAGTGTGATTCTGGGGAGGGGGTCCAGGCTCTGCAGGGGGGGGGGTCTGGGTGAACCCCTCCAGGCTTGTCCTCCTCTCAAAGGGCCTGCCTGAACAGTACCCGGAGCGCTCCATCCATGGCGGGAGCAACTCCATGGGACCAGGGCCGATATCTCATCTCATCTCCCCCGCAGGCAGCACTTCAGAGCGTGGCAGCTCCTCCGGTTGTCCGGATGTCAGGGACCTCCATCGCGACATGGCATGGCATCCGAACTTCCACCGACACAACCGCTCCCAACAATGCCTCGCGGCGCACCAGCTTCCACTTCGCTTGTGGTCATCCTTGCGGGTGACCGACGAGACATCCTCCGATGTCTCTCCAGCCTCCGTCTGCCGAACAACCCGCAGCACTGCCATCAGTCGGCACCAATCACCTCGCGTGAGTGGGCTCTCGTCATCCCCAGACATCTGCTCCATTAAGGCCTCGAGGCCTTCCAGCACGGCTCCCATGCTCCTGGCCGGGGCTGGGTGAAACAGCCGCTCCCAGACTGTACCTTCTCTGCCATGGGGACAGCCACAGTAGGCGTAAGATGGGGACCCTCCATCTCCATGTCCCGCAGCAGCCATGCACCCGGGGAAGGGGGCCAAGCCTGGGTCAGGCCGTGTACAAGCCGAGGTATAGGCCTCAAGATGGCCAACAGCTGGGTGCGATCGGCCGAGAACGAAGTGCTTATACTCTTGACTCCAGAGGGGGGCCAAAATGAGCTCCGGAGTCCTCTCTCCCGATGGCCAGGCTTGCGGGGACTCAAGATGGCAATTCACGGGGTAATCTGGGTGGAAATCCCCGGTATCAGCAAGATTCAGTGGAGCTCCCAAGAAACATGTCTGCTCCCTCATGTGGCCGGCCACGCCCCCATTACGATTTCTTTTTTTATGCGTACCGGGGTCCTCGTGCGTACCCCTGGGGGTACACGTACCACAGGTTGGGAACCGCCGTCTTACACTATTGACTGCATAGGGCATGTCGGGCATATCCTGGAATTCCCTCTGTGGTGCATTAGATGTGTCCCACGCAACCTTTGCATGATTGGCCTGGTGAACTGGTTCTTCTCCTGATCGATGTGAAGGAAGACAGGCCAGGAAACCCTCTGAGACATATTTTGCTTTTTTTTCCCTTTCCTATGAGTTTTACAAGGGCTTATAGGTCTTAGACGTCTGGCTGCCTATCATGTTGAATTTGCACACCTTCCTTCTCCTGAGTGTATACAGATTCAGAATGAGGTAATATCTAGCTATTAGAAAGTTGGTGAACCATTATTCTAGGGGTTATTTCTCTGCCAGTGAATTCTATAAAGGAATATTGTCCTCCATCCGAATTCTTTTGGAAAATAACCTCACCCTTGTTATAAATAAATCCTATAGGGAGCGGAACACATTGTTACATACTATCAGTTTCTCAGTTACACTTTTGAAGCATTGTATAGAGCTGTGGTTTTTGTTTTGTATTTCTAAATCGGATTCATCAGCTGCGAGGGATAAGCGTCAGTTCAGCCAAGTGGTGGCTGGCCAGGTCTGATATATCACTTCTGGTTTTGTGCTGTGGATGAATGCTGGGAAAGCGCTTGGAACGTCATTTTGGATGCAACTAATTGATCGAGTAATGAGGGTATTTAATGGTGGACTACAGAGGAATAGCTCTGGATGAAGTCTTATGGATGAAAGGTGTCGAGTGCTTAAGGACTTCTAACGGACTTTTATGTTTATAGTGCAGAGATGTGATGAAAATCCATATAACGCAAACTAGTGGAATTAAATTTAAACCCAGTTGTATAGTTGAGGTAAGTGCACGTGCAAGTGCAGAGTATAAACAATACTTTTATTAATACTGGCGACTTTCCTTTAACTTTTCCTTGCATCTCGCCAGAAAAACACAGAAACAAATAGTGCAGAACCACAAAACTAGGACCCCAAGTCCAAGGAGACTTATATGTCACAGAAGCGAAGCACAGTAAGTTTACGCCAGTTGTAAGGCGTGAACCGATTTTAAGCCAGTTTAACGTCAGGATTGGTATATCGATGACAGACGTTAAACTTACATATCGAGACACTACATTAGCACCAGCTATGGAATAGAGTCCCAGATGTTTTGGAACTACATTTCCCACGAGGCTTTGTTGCCAAACTAATGAGTAACTGAGCCTCATGGGAGATGTAGTTTCAAAACATCTGAAGGGCCAAGAGGGCTGACCCTGGCTGTAAATGGTTGGAATTCGATTGAAGATTTACACTTTGGCACTTTTTGTTACAGCATTGTGACGTGATGTACAGACTTACAGGGTTATTCACCAAGCTCTGAATTTACCACCAAACAAAATTTCACCAGATCTGTGATTTCGGGGCAATTTGTCTTTTCACTAAACTGTCAATACACCAAACACAGGCAAACTGACGGTGAAATTCGCCAGCACCGAAATTGGCCCATAGAGAACTAATGATTAGTCTATTCACAGAACCCTGAATTGCAGCAAAATTTGGACGACATTCCCCGATTTCAGTGTTTCAATTCCACAGGTTTAAACAGATGAATCTCATAGGTTTCAATGTAATAAACGGAATATATTTTCTTTAAGTGTCGGCTGGGTGGAGTAGAGGTAACATCACTGCTCTGCGTGGAGAGAGCCTGTGGAGACATGGGTTCGATCCCGGCAAGAGCACCTCTCCAGTAAGTGTCCTTGGGCAAGACACCTAACAGTACATACTCGCCACCCAGGACATACTTGAAAATGAGAGAAATCTCAATGTATCCTTCCTGGTAAAGTCCTTTCTCAAAAAAATAAATAAATAATTTTTTATTTTTTTTAAAGACCTTTACTTTTTTTTTTAGAAGACGTTTTTGTTTAATATTTTTAAAAGATTTTTATTACTCTGTAACAGACCTTATTATTATTTTTTAAAAGGACCTTTTTTTATTTAGATTTAAATAATTTAAATATAGATTTACATTTTTATTAGGGTTGCACCGATACTAGTATCGGTGCAGATACCGGGTACTGCAGGAGTACTTGGTACTTGTGCAGTACCCCCTGATATTTTTCCCGATACCGGAAGCCGGCATTGAGCCGGCTTGCCGGCATCCGAGGGGCTGGGGCGGCTGTCCGAATGCTCTATCGGCATTCGAACAGGCCCTGCAGCTGCTCTCCGCGATATTTACCTTCCTGGGCGACGCCGGGAAAGTCTTCGCGCGTTGCGCTCGTTGGAAGGACCCCAGCCGCGATCACGTGGGACCATGTGATCGCGGCTGGGGTCCTTCCAACGAGCACACGCGCAGAAGCTTTCCCGGCGTCGCCCAGGAAGGTAAGTATGAACACAGTGAGCAGCTGCAGGGCCTGTCCGAATGCCGATAGAGCATTCGGACAGGCACCTGGAGCTCTCCGCGATACTTACCTTCCTGGGCGACGCCGGGAAAGTTTCCCCGCATGCGCTCGTTGGAAGGACCCCAGCCGCGATCACATGGTCCCACGTGATCGCGGCTGGGGTCCTTCCAACGAGCGCAACGCGCAAAGACTTTCCCGGCGTCGCTCAGGAACGTAAGTATCGCGGAGAGCTCCAGGTGAGCTGGGGGGGGGATCCATGAGCTGGGGCAAATCCATGAGCTGGGGCATATCCCATGAGCTGGGGCAATCCATGAGCTGGGGCATATCCCATGAGCTGGGGCATATCCCATGAGCTGGGGCATATCCATGAGCTGGGGCAATCCATGAGCTGGGGCAATCCATGAGCTGGGACATATCCCATGAGCTGGGGCATATCCCATGAGCTGGGGCATATCCCATGAGCTGGGGCAATCCATGAGCTGGGGCATATCCCATGAGCTGGGGCATATCCATGAGCTGGGGCAATCCATGAGCTGGGACATATCCCATGAGCTGGGGAATATCCCATGAGCTGGGGCAATATCCATGTGCTGGGGCAATATCCATGAGCTGGGGGGCAGTATCCATGAGCTGGGGGGCAGTATCCATGAGCTGGGGCAGTATCCATGAGCTGGGGCAATATCCATGAGCTGGGGCATATCCATGAGCTGGGGGCATTTTTATATGAGGTCTGTTCTTATTGGAAAGTGTCACATGACATAAAAAAAGTATCGGTACTCGGTATCGGTGAGTACTTGAAGAAAAGTATCGGTACTCGTACTCAGTCTTAAAAAAGTGGTATCGGTGCATCCCTAATTTTTATTGATTTAAGCTCCTATCAAACAGGATACTGACTTAATTTTTTATATAATCCGTCGCTATTCGCCAATGTATGATAACTGCTTCAGCAACTCCATTTTCGGCGACCATTCGATAAATGACGAATTCACTGAATTTGAACAAAATGCAAATCGCTGAATTGAGCTGAAATGCACTGAAATTGAACTCCATTACGGTGCTTTGTGAATAGACTCCATAGTAATGATATATGCTAATTCTGCTGGAAAAAACAATATATAATTTGTCTGGGTCCTGTAAAATAAAAAATAAGACTTAAATCGTATGTAAACATGATATGCAACATTGTTAAAATGTCTTTAACGCAGGGCAAAAGGGGCAGTTGCCCTGGGCCCAGTCATTGTTGAGGGGCCTAAAGCAGCTGCTCCAAGGGCCCACGTAAACCGTGGACGACCACTGCCGCTGCTAGCGGAATGCATTAACAGCATTTCGCTAGCAGCCCCCTCGATTGGCCACGTCTACTTGTGAGCACCAGCGTGCTCCCTCGCGCGGCCACAGTTCTGTGAAGCCTGGGGGGGCTATGCTGGGTACATATAATTCTGGGGGCCTCTGCTGGATACATATATTTCTGGGGGATCTGTGCTGGGTACATGTAATTCTTATTTTTGTGTTATTACTAGACTATATAGCTATTTGTTTTACACTTAAAACATAATAATAATAATAATGTTCATATGCATTTTATTACTGAAAGTTAGTAAGATATTAACCCCTTAACGACGCCGGACGTACCATTACGTCCTGCATTAGGCAGGCTTTAACGCCGCAGGACGTAACAGTACGTCCATGGCATCTGCAGCCCCCTTCCGACCGATACTCACCTCCTCTGGCGGCCCACTCGCTGATCTGACTTCCGCGGAGGGGCAGCAACTGAAGGGGTGGGGGGATCCCTGAAAAGGTCACAGCATGGCTTTTCCAGCAGGGGCGTAGCGTGGGTTGTCAGCGCCCAGTGCAAGAATTGTGCGCCCCCCACCTGTGGACACGGTAACACACCCTGATTCCCTTCTACCAGTAGAGTATTGACCCCCTTACCCCACAAGCATATGTATTGTATATTAACAAAATACTGATATAATAAAAAAATGAAACACACATGCCCCCCCACGCTACACCACGGCTACCAGTCACCCTGTCCCAGTATACCCTAGCATAGTTCCACTCTTGCACTATACCCAGTCACTCTTACTCTCTCCCAGTACCCCCAGGTACTCTCTTCTCTCAGTAACCCAGTCACTCTCTCTATCCAAGTACCTCCAGTCACTCTCTCCCAGTACCCCCACTCTTTCTCTCTCAAAGTACCCCCCACTTTCTCCCAGCACCCCCAGTCAATCTCTACCCAAATACCCCCAGTCACCCTCCCCCATACCCCATTACCCCCTCAGTGTGTGTTGGTTATGCTGCTCTGGTGTCACATAGTGTCGCCTACCTGCATGGAGTTGCTGGTGGCCCTGGGGGAGGACTGTTCCAGGGGGCTTAGTGGAGACCAGATTTTAAATGTGCTGCAAGGCAAGCGCCTCCCTTCCTCCTTCCTGTTCAGCGGCTGCAGGGCTGTCAGTGGCGGGGGACTGGCACATGGCTTCAAGGGGGGGCTGACAAGTGTGGTACAGGGTGTTCCGTCGGATAATGCTGCGCTACTTTACGTGTCTTATGTCAGCGTTAAGGAGGAGTCAGGACAGGACCAGAATTTTCGGTCCTGGTCCTCCGTTCCGGACGCTGAGCACTAAATCACCGCCGGCGCCGCAAAACTGACGGCTGCCCATGCAAGGGCTTCTCACGGACACCAGTGTCCATGAGCAGACACCTTGCTGATGCCTACTGGAAAATAAGTGGTTCAAATATTTTTTTTAATTTTGCACCCCTAAGAAAATTGCACCCGGAGCGACCACCCCCGAGGCCCCCCCACGCTACGCCACTGCTTTCCAGGGATGTATGGCATTACCCCTTGCTAGTAAGGCCATGATCCAGCATCAATCGTTGCCAGATCACAGCCTTTTTCCATCTTGGATGGCAGCCCCACCTCCGGGACTCCCCACGTCCACTGACGTCATCGGGCGTGGCACAATGACGTCAGTTAACCAGGGGACCCCTAGCTGCCAAGGGATTTCCTAAGGAAATCCCATGGTGGAGATAAAGGGGTTCAAAGAATCCCCCCCTATCTCCTGATCATGGCCTTTCGAATGATATCAAACATGACCATGTTACAAGTAAAATTAAAGTGTAAAAAAATAAAAATTATTAATAAAAAAATAAAAACTTGCTTTTTTATTTTTTTTAATGCAGCACTATTGTTCACATTTCAATTATAATGTGAACAATGATGCTTCACTAATGATTTTTTTTGGGGGGGGCTTTAGCTAAAATCACGTAATTTCTCCCAAAAAATATTAAATTTTGACTTTTTAACAAATCTACCCCATAGAATATAACTGCAAAGGCTCAGGTAATAAAATGCAAAAAAAAAAAAAAATACTTTACACACTGTGGATGATTGAAATTTTATTTAAAATTCACTTTTATTTAAAAAAAAAATTGTTATAGCATTCTGGTAGGGCATGACGTATACATATAATAATGATATATTATTAATCTGCCGAGTCTGCCGGAGAGAACGCTATATAATTTGTCTGGGTGGTCTAATAATACCTGACTTAAAACTGCGTTTAAAAATGTTCAAAATGAGCTCAGCAAACTTCTACTTCCCAAACAGCGCCGAAGTTGTAAAATTGCTCCCGTCCTTAAGGGGTTAACATGCCTTTTCTCCCAAGAACATATAGCTGTTAATAGAAATATATGATGAGAAAGAGCCTAGAAGAGGCTATAATTGGCAGCTTGTACCAACTGTTACAGATCAATCTAAGGACTTGTTTGTGAGCCAGTTCTTTGTTTACATTATTAAAGCTTTTTGAGACAAGTCCATGATGTATTTGTGGGGGGGGGGGTTTGGGATGATAGGGGTGGAGAACAAAATTATGCGGTGGGCGGGCTTTCGGGGGAGCCCAAGAAAATGTTTGCCCAGGGTCCAATCAATATTAAATACAGGCCTGAAAATCACCTCAGCACACAAGGGGTGTGTGTCAAACAGTTGTCAGCCCTCGGAGGCTGGCGCACCTCCGGCGTTCCTCCCGGGGCCTGCGTCCTCCCCGCAGCTCCTCCTCGTGTCCTGTGCGTGCGTCCCGCCGGCCCCAGCAGCTTTAGGAGATGGTCGGCGGCGCGCCGCGCGTGACGTCATCACGCATCATGTGACCCTGGTAACCAATCAGACTGCAGGGCGCCTTATTTAAAAGTGCTTTTGCCTTTTTGCATTGCCCTTTCGTGGTTCTGCTTGTCTATACCTATATACTTGCTGCTTTTCTCCTTTGATTGACTTTCTGTGTATGACCTGGCTTTTAGATTTCGACCTGTGTACCTCTCTACTCCTTTGACTCGGCTTTTGTAATTTTGACCTTGTATACCGCGTATTCCTTCGACCTAGGATTGTGTTAACCCCTCTGGTACTCCGTACTTTCCTGTCTCCATACCAGCCACCCTAAGGACTGGTTTCTGTCCTCCTTGTCTACATACCTGCCTTATAGGTTCACCTTTCGCTACTGCGTAACCCAGCCAACTCAAGGACTGGTATCGCAATTAGTTTTGAGTCTCCTGTTTCTTCATAGGGCTGACCGTAGCTACCCTCGGGTACGTGTGTCTGCCTGACAACAGTTCAGCAGTGAAGGGGATGAAAACTGTAAAGTGCCTGCCCCCCCCCCCGAGAACACAAAGGTGCTCTGTATTCAGATGCCCCCTTAAATGGGGACAGTTCGCAGCAATGCGATTTAAACTATTCATTCAGTGACAGCACATTAACCTCCCTAGCGGTTATCCCGAGTGTGGCTCGGGGTTAAATTTCACCGCTGAAAACAGTAACCCCGAGCCACACTCGGGCTGGATTAGATACATTACCTGTCCCTGCGCTCCCTCACTGCCACGCAGTTTCCTCCGAAGATCGCAGCGTTTTACTTCCTGGTTCCCTTCTCGTGAGAAGGGAACCAGAAAGTATGAGGTTGCGACCACCGGAGGAGACTGCGGGGGACAGCGAGGGAGCACAGGGACAGGTAATGTATCCAGCGGCATCCCGAGTGTGGCTCTGGGTTAACGCTTCCAGCATAGGAATTTAACTCCGAGCCACACTCGGGATAACCCCTAGGGAACAAAAAAAAACAACATTTTTTTAACAATTCTGATATCTAAAAGATGTCAGAATTGTAACTCCAGGGAGGTTAACCCATTCTGGCCAGGGGGTGATTGTCACACAGGGGCTTCATATAGACTAAGCATCGCATTATTCCCATGGCTGGGAGACATTTCATTGCTGAATTCACACACATCATTATACAGCGGATACAGGTTATAATCAGCAATATATGGATTTACTTACAAGAAGCCGCTCACTCCCAGGACCCTCAGGCTGGATCTCTTCTCTGGATTCACCAGGTGGATCTGCAACCTCACAGGACTCAGGACACAAAGGACAAAGGGGATGGAGCTACAGGGGATAAAGTAGATGCAGGAGTTACATATAATCCCATTTGATCTCTGGTTTTGTAGATGCATGTATTGCTGATGTGTGCTCCTGAGAAAGTCTAATTTACTAGACTAAGCGCGTTGAGCTTGAGCATTCCTTTATATGCTTTTAAAACGGAATAAAACATTTTTATTTCAATCCTGAATGATTTCGTATTGAGACTTGGCAACAAATCTTTTTAACTACTCCATGTGGACCAGTGTGGATTGAGGAATCAAAGATCCAGGAGGTGGAGAAAAACAACAAGGCCCACTACAACCGGGTCTTCCAGGAAATAGAGTTACCGTGGTGACCGGTGCAGCTGGGACCTTTTGGAGTAGTGATGTTGCTTGCCATAGTATATTTTGTGCGTTTTTTCCTATTTTAGGCTCACTTTGTTTATGGGTTTACGCTATTGTGTTTCTATTATCAAACCTTTCTAGGACTTCCCACCACTATTCTTTGAATTGATGCTACTTTTGTGATTGGTTCCGGACTCTCGGGAGGGAAGACCAGATACCTTTGGAGAAAAAGGTAAGTGTTGCAGCATTTTTTTCATTTGTGGAAAAGGAATGTAGGGGATAATTGTGGATTATTCCAGCCTTGGGTGTTAGGAGACGAATATTTTGCATTCTCTTTTCTTTACTAAACCTCCAGCAGCAAAGAAAGTTTACATAGCAACAGTAGTAAACCAATAGAAAAAAAACATGACAACAAGAGACCAGTAAGCCCCTCCCAAGTCCTCTTTTCTTGTATGCTAAACGAGCAGGAGATCCATGAAGCAGGAAACTGAAAACCAAAGAGGAAGAAGCCGAAGCTAAACAGGAACCAACGAGATGGGCAGGGGAAGAGCTGGAAACCAACTGGCATCCGAAAGAATGGAAGACCAATGGGTCATCAGGAGTAAATCAAGCTAAGGAGAAAACAGAGGATACGTGATAGTACCATGTGATGGAAACGTGCCAATAAACAGTTAGCTAACTCACTAGACATTCGCTAAAATATCATAAATAAAATTACCAAAACCTAGCAACTAGCACTAAATGAGGCTAAAATCAGATACGCGGGGGCGTGGCTGGCCAGGCAAGGGACCAGACATGTCTCAGCAGAGCTCTGTCCGGAGTTGCTGGTGGTGGCGATTTTGGACTGGACTTTTTGATTTCTTTTACCCTACAGGGAGTCCCTGCTTGGTCGGCCACCGGGAGGAGCGCTCTGGAGCCGGTTCGGTCCCCCCTCCGGAGCATAGCGGAGATTGTGGCCTGGTTCCGCAGCAGGGACGTCTAAGAGTCGGCCATCTGTGGCCTATCATCAGGGTCAGCCTCGGCCCGTCTCGAGCTTTCCAGACCTCCCCCGGCGGGTCTACCTGGACGAGTGGTTGGCTGTAGCGGCTCGGAGAATGGAGGGCCCCCATCTTCTGAACGCTGTGGCGATCGCTACGGCTGGGCTGCTGGAGGAAAGAGGCACGGCATGGAGGTGGCCGATGCTCCCTCCTCGTGTTAGAGACCTGGAGGCCGTGCTTGAGGAGTGCCTGAGGAGGATACCAGAAGACGAGGGGAGCCCGATCACTAAAGGCACCTGGAGTACGCTGATGGCGGTTCTGCGTGGAGACCGGGAGGAGACGGAGGACTTAACTGAACGTCCGGTGTTGGTGGCAGCGCCTACCGGACGGATGGTGGTTCTCCCTGTCGCGGTTGCGGATGGTGCGACTGGAGGTATGCGGATCCCGAGGACAGGGTTGAGGAGGAGGTGTTCCCGGAGACGCCGTGTGTGTACCCACCGCCGCAAGCTGGAGTGGCGGTGATACCAGATGCGTCGCAGGCCGGAGTGAAGGTGATGCCTGATGCCGGAACGCACCCCGCGGGATGGTTGTGTAATGTGCCCTGGTCTTTTGGACCTGCCTCAGCCGTGATTGCACTTCAATGAGGTATGCCTGATGAATGGTCACCACGGAGAGGGCCAGTATTTGCTGGAGCGACCTACCACACCATATGGATGGATACCGGCTGAGACACTTTGACGTTCGTTTATCTCCCTTTCTGATTTTACTTTTACTGTGAAGGAGATCGGCGTGTTATATGTTTTTGCTGGCCTTCCTGTCGCTGACCCATGCTTCCCTGAGATGACTCCCCCATGCAGAGATTTTCCCCATTTTTATGCTGATTTATGCTTTTTTCTTTCTTATTGCAGTGACTTATTCGCTTTTTGCTCTTTTTGAGTATTTTTCCCTATCCCCCCATTTATTTTTCGAAAGTTTGCAGATGTTCTCCGTGACCCCCATTTCCCCTTTTTGAGTTCATTATATGCCTACGATTTTTGGTGCTGCGCTTTATTTTATCCTCTTATTTCCCCCCCCCCTTATTCATTTTTTGTTTTTCATATATGCGTATAGCTATCAGACCAACTGTGGCCCTGTGAGGCTGTTATCTTTTATATGCATGATGTGTTGCTGACATTACTTCAAAATAGAAATCTTAAAAATAAAAATAAAAAATCAGATATGCAAACAGCAAACCCTACTAAAAGGGGAAAAAGTGGTTAGAACAATAAAAGACACCAAGCCAAACCAAGGTAGACAGAGCAGTAAAATCCGGTACAATGTAAAACGCGAGTAAGGGCGGGCGGGAAAAATATTTGCCTCCTGTCTTTATTAAAATTAAGATTATTCTAACACCCAAGGCTGAAATAATCCACAATTTTATATCAAGTCAGGAGGCTTCATATTTTGCAGTTTTAAAGCTGCACTAGAGCCCCAGAAGCACGAGAACGAGGGTGAAAATAAAAAAAGTACGAAAAGTGACCGCCCTAGACCAATCTGCAGCCACCAGTATCTCGAACAGAGAGCCCCCGGCGTCTGCAACAGAGGAAGCCGCCGCCCCCTGCAAGGAGTGGGCACCGAAGTGAGGAGCAACGCCCGCTAGAGAGAGCAGCCAGCGAACCCATCTAGAAAGAGTAGGAGAGGAAATGGGTTTGTAAGGGGAAACATAGGAGACCAAGAGCTGGCCTGAGAGGAGCGCAAAGGGCTTAAGTGGGAGAGGTGAGCCGTAACGCACCGGGCGACACACAGGAGAGGGTCGGAGGGGAAAGTAAGGGTAGAAAACCGCAGAAGATAGAGTTTTTGTATGTCTAGTAAGCGTGAAAATGACACCCTCAAGAGTAGGGCTGTGCAATTAATTGCAATCGCAATCGAATCGCGATTTCCGACCATGCAATTTCTAAATCGCATAAGGCTGCAATTTTCGGCTCCCTGTTAACTTCCGGCGGCATGGTGCTTTGGGCGCTCGCAGGGGGAACCACGTGACGAGCCACGTTCTCGCGGCTCGTCACATGGTTCCCCCAGATGAGCGCCCAAGCTCCATGAAGCCAGAAGTTAACAGGGAGCCGAACACGTGGCGCACAGAGGTGAGCTGGGGCAGTATCCACGTGCTGGGGCAGTATATCCATGAGCTGGGGCAGTATATCCATGAGCTGGGGCAGTGTTTCCATGTGCTGGGGCAGTGTTTCCATGTGCTGGGGCAGTGTTTCCACGTGCTGGGGCAGTGTTTCCACGTGCTGGGGCAGCGTTTCCATGTGCTGGGGCAGCGTTTCCATGTGCTGGGGCAGCATTTCCATGTGCTGGGGCAGCATTTCCATGTGCTGGGGCAGCGTTTCCATGTGCTGGGGCAGTATTTCCATGTGCTGGGGCAGTATTTCCATGTGCTGGGGCAGTATATCCATGTGCTGGGGCAGTATCCATGTGCTGAATACTGAATACATTTAGAATGTATGTAGCAGGTTTGAAAAAGCAAAAACAATTGGCTAAATCGTAAATAAAATCGCAATCGCAATATTCATTCAAGAAATCGCAATATGATTATTTTGTCAATATTGCACAGCCCTAGTTCACAGGACCCAAGAGTCGGACGTGAGCTCGCGCCATTTGGGGAGGAAATAACGTAATCGACCTGCGACCGAAATGTGTGGGAGCGGAAGCGCGGGTGTACTCACCAGCGGAATAGCGGCCTGTTAAATCCCCGACCGACGGGGACTCCCCGAGCCAGGATCGGACTTGGTCTATATTGCACGGCTGTGCTTTGATTTGTGGTGAGGCGAGGTCTATAGAGCTGTTGTATCGGCTGGCAACCCGACCTCTTGGTGCGTCAGCCCTGGAGGAAAAACGAGTCTGGGGGTGAAAGACTCTTTTTTTTTTTTAATTCTTTATTTAGAGAATTATACATAACAAGAAATTCACAAAATCAAACGTAGAAAAAGACAGCCGTCTAGGGCTGGCCAAACTAACTACGGTCAGCCAGTCAGATAATGTAAGATGCAAGTAGTAACAGGTCAATAAGGGAATAATAAAAACAAAAAGCAAGAAGTCCCAACCTCAGTGAAGGAAGAAAACACAAAAGAAACACATAAGCATGTAGGACTATCAACGTAAATGCCATAAATTGTCCTGATAAATTATACTCAGAGCTTATCTATAGACCAGTGACACGTAAACAGAGAAGAAAAAAGCTGGGGGGGTAAATGATATCGCTCAGGTCTCAGTCTGGCTGAAGTTCCGGAGGGTCCGGCGAGATGCCCGCCGCTTCAAGGTCGGACCAGGTGGTTTCAGGAGCAGTGATGGTGTAGGGGACATTATTATGTGTCACCACCAATGCTCCCGCCAAGCCCCACCGATAACGGATCCCCCTCCGACGAAGAACCGCAGTCACAGGACGGAACCGCCTGCGAGCAAGCAGAGTCTGGAATGGAAGGTCGTGATACAAAGCCAACGTGGAGCCCTCAAATTTCACTGGATCTCTTGCACCAGGAGCAGACATAAGCTTGACCTTAAATGTGAAAGACTCTTTATGTTGGAGTGGACCTTTTGTAGGTTGGTATACACGTTAACCTTAAGATTCAACTCTTAAGAGGTCCCCAAACAGCAACCCCTTGGCCGCAGGACCCAATTCCTTGGTGTACATACTTGTTAATTTAGCGTCAAAGCGAAATAGCGCCGCCTTGCGGCGTTCAGAAGAGATGCCAACATTTGCGTTGCCCAAAAGGCAGAGGGCGCGCTGTGCCCATTCTCGGACCATTGCCAGGTCGAGCGGGGTATTGTTAGTGCTTCGTCCGCCATGAAGAAAATGAAGGAGAGCGGGCCGGAAACGTCCAGAAATTTGTCCTGGGCGACGCGGAGGCCCTGTTCCAGACCTCGACAAGGGCCCTGCCAGCCTTACCCATAAAGGTGACGAAATCCACATCAAACTCTGGAGTGAGAGAAACCTTGTCAGGCGAGGACATTCTGCCCGCAGACGCGCCCTGGAATCTAAGGGGCAGCACAGCCAGAAGTGCAAAAACTCCGCTATGTGGTCAGGCGAGAGCCAAGCCGAAGACCTGGGGTGGGTGCTACTGCGCGGATCGAAAAAGGGGACTCATCTAGCGTCGAGGAGCAGCGCTGGGGTATCAGGACACCAGGGAGTGTGGCGGTGCTGGCGCAGTAGAGAGGGGCACGATCGCCATGGTATCAGAACGGGGCTCACCCGTTGAGCTTGGAGTAGCCGGTGGATCACCGGCAGTACCAGCTCCTTCCTCCACGGGGTAGTCAGCCTGGTAATCGTCCAGGTCATAATCGTCGTCAGAAATACGGGAGGACTTTTTAGCAGGGCCCTTGCCAGTGGACTCAGATTGACCCTTCCAGGGTCTTTTACGAGATGGCGCGGCAGCCTCAGACTGATCTGATTGGGAGTCCTCAGAACGGGTCGGTGACTGGGCCCTAGAGAGGATCGGAGGTTCTGGCTGGGGAAGCGGAGGCATGGCTGCCAAAGCGTTTCCGAAATGGCAGTTAAGAGCCAGGCCCGAAGCTCCTCTGGATTGGTGGGGAGCTGAGGAGAATCCATGGAAAAAACAGGATAACGGGGCTCACCCGTTGGGCAATATATATATATATTATATATTAAAATTTGTTAAGGTATTTATCAGGGCTCACCCGATGTCTTTGTGGGGCAACAGAAATCTGTACTAGCTGCCAGAAACTAAAAATATATTTATTATAAACAAGTGTGTCGGGGCTCACCCGATGCCTTCGTGGGGCAGACAGATATCCCACCAGAATATATATTTTTTATATATATGAACTTATCGGGAAGCGGAGAACGTTTGGGGAAGAGCTCAGCATGCAAGCTGTCACCTGCCGAGTCGGGGCACAAAGACGCGATCTCCCGAATGGCGGCAATCACTGGTAAATTTAAAATGGCCGCCGGAGTGCGGAAGCGCAGACGAGCGCCACACTACTGTGAGGCGAAAAAAAAACCGAACCGCTCACGCGAGGGAAGGCCGAGGACACCGCGCGAAAACCAAAAAAGGGGAAAAAAAACTTTAAAACACAGCATAAAGTCTGAAAGGGCGCCGCAATTCACCCGACAGCCGGAGGACCAAACCCCTCAGTCCACCGGGAGACCAGCAACGCCACGCAAGCAAGGCACACCTGCAGGCGAGGGGAGTGCCCACACAGCAGGGACAAAATCTAGGAAAAACACAATCAAGTACATATAACAATCAAGTACAAATAATAAAGCCAAAAGCAAAATATATCTAAACTAAAACCTGACAATCAGGAGCTGAGCGGTAAACGTCTCACCTGGAGGTCAGCAGCAAAGAAAAGAGAACTTGGGAGGGGCTTACTGGTCTCTTGTTGTCATGCTATTTTTCTATTGGTTTATTACTGTTGCTATGTAAACTTTCTTTGCTGCTCGAGGTTTAGTAAAGAAAAGAGAATGCAAAATATGAAGCCTCCTGACTTGATATAAAATTACAAATGTGACCCTGTGGTAGGCTACAAAAAATTCCCTTTAGGGGGTAACCCTTAACATACAAATTCAACAAACCGATATCATACCATGTTAAAACATAACTTTTATTCTGTATTATATAGTAAAATAAATAGACTGGTCATCGCCTCAACCTTCTATAGACACATATATTCACAACATTAAAAAGACACCTAAGTATAGATTATAGCCAGACTAGTGATGGTGTTATTAGTGTATTAGCTGAAGATTTGGTACGGAGGATGCAATGATATTCAGTGGGCAGCATTCAAGATCTGCTCCATATGACTGGTGTATTACCTTGGAACCTGTATTATTGTAATGTGTATTCAATGCATGCAGAGGATGATACAAAAAAGGTTTGTAGCTTAATACAGTGTAAATATTTAATATTTCCACCTCCAATCTCATTAATGTATTATTTCATTATACATACATCAGGCTCTCCTGGAGCCGAGTCAGAGTCTCTGGCGAATCAGTGAGTCATCAGTACCCGTTTCATCGGGGAAGTGAACTGGTGAATTGATTCATGAACCAGTTATTTGAATAGAGCGATTCAAAAGAATCGATTTACCAGAATGAACCAAACTTCCCATCACTATTCCACACACGTTCCAGGCCTCGCTCTCATCTCAGGTTTCAGCAGAGCAGCTCCATTATGTATAATGCAGTGACAGGGCGCAGCCTGAGCCTCACTACAGGGATGGAGGAAGCAGCTCAGCCATGGACAGCACACTGTGTGCTCAGACAGAGCAATATCTCCATGTTTCATTCGTACATATGGTCATTTGGTCTCTGGGTAATGGCCCGCTGTGACAATGTAGGTTAATACATACACATCAGGATGTCACATAGCGAGTGAGGACATGCACACAGTGATGGGTGGAATACATTTTACTTAAGCAATAAAAGCTGACAGATAAAATGGAAACAAAGACAAATACAATCATTGTTATAACATAGTGATGCTAAACACTTCAAAAAACTGATACAGTTAAGAAAGTGAAATGTATATGGAGCTTTACCCATTCAGGGACACACAGTGCATTGGCCTGTACGGTCAGTGTCCAGGACCACAACCACAGCAGAAGATCACTTTGTGGATCATCAGGCTGCAACTCCCCTGAGCCTTGCCCCCCCCCCAGGCCCTGGTTCTAAGTGGCCCTGGGTACAAGTGGCAACAGGAGTTACAAACAGGAAACATCCACTGACCTAGTATGGTAACCCATAGTAACTGCCCACCTGCACAATGTGCTCTGTCATTTTACTTTTCTATTCCTTTCTTCCAAAACTCTCCATCTCCTATAGTAACTGTGATAATAACCCACACACTGTCCATATCTCACCCGGTCTTCTCTCGTCCCAATGCATTCCTCCCATGAACGTTTTCTTTAATTTCCTCAGAAACCTCTCTCAAACGCCACGCGTTCCTGTAAGTCCCAGTCTCACCGAATTTCACTCACACTCCTATTACTACTCACTGCCGGTGACATCAATCCTAATCCTGCCCATTTAACAACCCTCAAATTTTCCACAGAAAAACTCTGAGGTCTCGTTCCACTTATAATCTTATTTCTATTAACCCGCAGCCATCATTCACTTTCTCCTACGACCTTTGGAACGCTCGCTCTGTCTGCACCAAGCTTACAACCATCTCTTTCAGTCTTCTAGCACTCACTAAAACCTGGCTCTCTCCTTCTGACACTGCCTCCATCGCTGCTCTCATACACGGCGGTCTCCACTTTAGAAACACTCCTAGACCAGGTTAGAAGCATAGAGGTTGTGTTGGGATCCTGCTTCTATCAGTACCAGTCCCAACTCCCCTCACTGTCCTGCTCCTCCTTAGAAGCTCATTGTGTACATCTGTTCGCCCCCCCTCTCAGACCAGTCATCATCCATCACCCTCTCAGACCAGCCACCCAGTCCCTCGACAACTTCACAGGCTGGATATCTTACTTTCTATCTCCTAACGTACAATCACTAATCCATGGTGACTTCAAAATTCCCCTTCTGTCCCTGCTAGTGCTAAAACTTCCTTCTCTCATATCCTCCATTGACCTCTCAGTCCACCCTATGCTCTACTCACCATGATGGACACTCTATTGACTTGGTGTTTTCTTACCTCAGCACCACTTCAGACTTCACTAATAGGCCATTCCCCATTTCTGTCACAGTCCACCCGGGGTACCCATATTGCTCAGCCTGGTCCCGACTGCCTTTTGTCCTGGAATGCTTCTGTATTGGGCTCCAATCCCGGGTTTACTTCAGCCCAGTGCCATGACCAGGCTCCTGGAGATCCAGCCTGGGTTTTCCTGTCAAGCCTAGGAATTGCAGCTGAGGCCCATCTGCTATCAAGCCTCCTTAAATAGCAGAGAGACCCAACTAGCAGTGGGTCTGCATTATTGTTATCCTTGACTGAAGTCATCTGGATGTGTGCTTACCTGCTCTATCTTATCCTGTGTATCCAGTGTCCATCCATCTGCCCTGTTATTCCTGGATACATCTGTCTGTGCAAGGGACTCTCAGCGATCTCTACCTGTGGATCATCAGTTAATCTCTGTCTGACCAAGCTACCACTGTCCAGACTTCTCCTTGGTGGGCCCTGTCTGCAGTCTGGGACTACATAGCCCACAAACCTCAGACCCTCCAGTCTAGAACTCTCCCAGGACTTTATATATTTCCTTTGTTCGTTCAAGTACCTGCAGTTAAGGACTATTTATGTTTCATTAAAGTATCTTCATTGTCTGATTTCTGTTTGGCCTCCCCTCTGTGTCGCCGCCTGCTGGGCTCATACCAGAACCGCACACGCCTCATGACAATTTCTGACCGTCATATGCTCTCCTTTAATATCAGCCTGTCAACTAAACCAACTTCCTCTCCTCCGTCTCAGCCCTGCAGCTAGAGAAATCTCCATGCTTTGGATCCACTACAATTCTCCCATCTTGTTAAACCCCTTACCCTCAACACCAAATAACCTGCCCAGACCTAAGCACGTCCCACTATAAAAAAAACACTCCTTCCTCTGGACTCTCTTATTTCTCTACAATTTCACAAAATCCCCATCGTCATCTTCAGCCCTGACACTCCAGGCAGACGCACTGCTTGCAATGATGCTCCCGCTCTGCTGAGCGTGCCTGGAAGAAGCCTCGCTCTGAAGTTGACTTCATCTACTGTAAGTTTATTCTCCATTCTTATTCAGATCCCTTCACCTCACCAAACACACAGACTTCTCTCATATCTTCGCTTTCCTCCAACTCTATAAAAAAAACTGTTCGACCTTTAACGCTCTCCTCTACCTACCTGCACCACCTCCTCACACCCGAATGTCTCTCCCTCTGTTCTCTCTCAGTTTAGTGACTGTTTCTCTGGCATCTCATACTGGATGGCCAATCACCACTTAAAGATCAATGTGTCCAAGACTGAGCTCCTTCTAATTCCCCCCTCTAATGCTATGCTATGCTATTCGATTTCTGCTTTTCTATAACTGTTCACAGTATCACTATCTTTCCCTCAGCCCAAGTCCACTGTCTCTGATTGACTCGATTTCAGCCTTTCCTTCAGCCCCTACATCCAATCACTCTCCTCATCTACCTGCAATTACCTCTGAAACGTTGCCAAGATTAGGTCATTTCTGACTGCGGACACCAAACAACCCATCCACTCTCCTGCAATAACCTTCTGACCAGCCTCCGTCTCTCCCATCTGTCCCCCCTGTAGTCCACCCTAAAGGCATCGGCCTGGGTTATCCATCTCACCCCTCGATCTTTTCTCTGAATCCCTTCACTGGCTCCCCATTTACTACAGAATTAAAGTCAAATTACTCACTGTGACCTACAAAGCCCTAACTTACTGAGCTCCTCACTACGGGCCCTATCACCTGCCTTACACTAAAAACGGAGGTGCCAAGGGGGAATTTTTGCACTCGCAAATCTCCCCTTAACATCCCCGTTTTATTAATGGATTACGGGGCAGATGCTGAGTCCAGCAGACGGATTCATAGCGGCCGCTAGGCTCCAGGATGCTCAGGGCAGCGCTAACGCACCGTCACAAGCATCCTCTCCATGGAGTCCATAGAACTCCATGGAGGCTTCTGCTGCCGGGTCACATGACCAGCAGGATCTAGCCTCTCACGAGCATTCCCCGCAGTGTCCCCGAAGTGTGCAGAAGGGATCTGCCGAACAAACCGCCGAACGCAGCCGATGACCTGCCAAACTGACCGTCAAAAAAAGGGGGAAAAAAGCTCTACTTTTAACAAGCATTTTTTTAAAAAAACTAATGCATGAAAACTATATATAAGGTCTGTTACAGAATAAAAAACACATAAAAAAAAATAATCGGAATCAAATTTCGTGGAAAAAATCATTGCCTGGTGTCCCTGTCCCCCCCACACTTTCGGCAGCGCGCTCAGAAACAGGCAGGATGGCGTCGTAAGGACTTCTGTCAGCGAAAGGTGAGCCTTGTACTTGGTGCGACAAGAAAGCTCTTGCTCACTATGAAATATGACTTTCAGAGGCTCCGAATGTACATTGGCACGATGGGTATCGGCACAGCCAAACTTGATCATCATTTGTAGACTGATTACACTGAGGCGCAGGCTGAATTACAAGTGGCCTGCGACAAATATGCAGTGATGCAGGAGGAAGTAGAAGCTGGTCCAAACGTTCAAACATTGTATCTGGGATGTTCTGGAGATGTTCCAAGACCTTAGGGTCTTTGTCTCCAAGTTGTTCCGTGCCCTGGTTCCTGCCACTCCGGAGGTGGAGTTGCACCTAGATAGGATCCATAGAGCCCTGTGTTCTCGCTCAGGTCCCAACAAACCCCTGCTTGCATGTTGCTGAAGTGCCGGTATTACTCAACCAAGGATGCCGTGCTGCGGGCAGCAGGTTATGGCTCCCCCCTTGATCAAGGGGGTTACCCAGAATCTCTTTAATGATGTGACTCCTACACTTCAGAAGAGAAAAGTGCAATGGCCTCTTACAGAGCTTCTTCGGCACAAAGGTGTCCGGTACCCTGTAGGTTTCCCTTTCGCCTCATCATACCCCATGGAGGGGCCCTCATTTCCGTGCACCCACCGGCCGATTACACTCGACTACTGGAGGCATTGGGGATCCCCATGCCAGAAGATCTGTTCGCGCCACAGGACAGAGGCCGCGGAAGGGAGGTACCAGCCTTACCACAACACCAGGCCCGGGTTAACACCCGTCATCCCCACCATTGAAGCTCCTTGTAGCTTCCACTGCTCCTCCAGTTTTGTGCTCCCTCATTTGCCCGGACCCTCCTCTTCACATTCTGCCCTGCTCTCCCTGGTCCCGTACCCCTCAATCTTGCATTCCCATTTTTTGACTCGGACATTTTCTTGGTCGGTCGGCCAACCCTCCTATTGCTTTGGTTTGTTGTGACAATACGGGAAGCAGGGTCCCACCAGATTTAAAATCCTTTTTCCTTTGTTTTTCCCCTGCACCTTTTTCGCTCCGTTGGCCCCTTGTTTTACACCCTGTTTTCACATGCCCCTATGTGTGGTACTGTTCCCCAATGTACCCTGCTCGCCTGGAAATTGGTGTTTTTCCTACTGACGAACATCGAGCCACCTGCGGCTCAACTTTTGCCATTGAACCATCTCCAAGACTGGACAATGGCTAGAAGCAATGACGACATTCCGTAAACTGGGCAACGGCTGGAGGCAGTGGCGGCCATTCTGTTCATGGACTGGGGAATGGTTGGAGGCAGTGATGTTCCGGCGCCAGGATGTCTGAGGGTGGGCAGGAGGATGAACAATAGGTGTGACGTTCTGGACATTCTGGGCCTGTGGCGCCCCACTTGGATCTCTACAAAACCTTGACATTATGAACATTGCCATGTCATGCATTGAAGAGGCTGGTACCTAGACATTAATTGACTTTGCATCTCGCCTCTGCCTACCTGGACTCTGCCTATGTTCATGGACTCTCATGTCTGAACTGTGTTTAAAAGGAGGCAACACCCTAGGAAGGGTGCTGCCTCATTCTCACCTCATTGATTGACTTCCCATCAGTCCTGGTGGTATGCAGTTCTGATTCCTGGATCTCCTGTCAGTTTACCTTGTATTCAGTAGAAACTTCTGTTTTAAGGTTTATTCTTAGTAATACCCCCTGCTTAGTTCTGTTTATTCACTGTCTGTTCATAGTTATTGTTTCCTGGATATATATAATATATTAGATAATATTGTGTTTTATTGAAATATGCAAAGATCCGATGTGATTTCTCAAAAAAATGCATGGATCCGGCAGGATCCGGCGTTTTCTTAATGAAAAAGCACACGGATCCACTAGATTCCAGCAATTTTTGGGAAAAAGTTGTGGATCCTAAAGGATAATATTGTGTTTTATTGAAATATGCAAAGATCCGATGTGATTTCTCAAGATAATGCATGGATCCGGCATTTTTGTAATGAAAAAGCGCATGGATCAACTAGATTCCAGCACTTTTTTGGGGAAAAAGTTGTGGATCCTAAAGGATAATATTGTGTTTTATTAAAATATGCAAAGATCCGATGTGATTTCTCAAAAAAATGCATGGATCCGGCAGGATCCGGCGTTTTCTTAATGAAAAAGCACACGGATCCACTAGATTCCAGCAATTTTTTGGGAAAAACGTTGTGGATCCTAAAGGATAATATTGTGTTTTATTGAAATATGCAAAGATCTGATGTGATTTCTCAAAATAATGCATGGATCCGGCGTTTTTGTAATGAAAAAGCACACGGATCAACTAGATTCCAGCACTTTTTTGGGGAAAAAGTTGTGGATCCTAAAGGATAATATTGTGTTTTATTAAAATATGCAAAGATCCGATGTGATTTCTCAAAAAATGCATGGATCCGGCAGGATACGGCGTTTTCTTACTGAAAAAGCACACGGATCAACTAGATTCCAGCACTTTTTTGGGGAAAAAGTTGTGGATCCTAAAGGATAATATTGTGTTTTATTAAAATATGCAAAGATCCGATGTGATTTCTCAAAAAATGCATGGATCCGGCAGGATCCGGCATTTTCTTAATGAAAAAGCACACGGATCCACTAGATTCCAGCACTTTTTTGGGGAAAACGTTGTGGATCCTAAAGGATAATATTGTGTTTTATTGAAATATGCAAAGATCTGATGTGATTTCTCAAAATAATGCATGGATCCGGCGTTTTCGTAATGAAAAAGCATACGGATCAACTAGATTCCAGCACTTTTTTGGGGAAAAAGTTGTGGATCCTAAAGGATAATATTGTGTTTTATTAAAATATGCAAAGATCCGATGTGATTTCTCAAAAAAATGCATGGATCCGGCAGGATCCGGCGTTTTCTTAATGAAAAAGCACACGGATCAACTAGATTCCAGCACTTTTTTGGGGAAAACGTTGTGGATCCTAAAGGATAATATTGTGTTTTATTAAAATATGCAAAGATCCGATGTGATTTCTCAAAAAATGCGGATCCGGATCGGCGTTTTCTTAATGAACACGGATCCACTAGATTCCAGCACTTTTTTGGGGAAAACGTTGTGGATCCTAAAGGATAATATTGTGTTTTATTGAAATATGCAAAGATCTGATGTGATTTCTCAAAATAATGCATGGATCCGGCGTTTTTGTAATGAAAAAGCACACGGATCAACTAGATTCCAGCACTTTTTTGGGGAAAACGTTGTGGATCCTAAAGGATAATATTGTGTTTTATTGAAATATGCAAAGATCCGATGTGATTTCTCAAAATAATGCATGGATCCGGCAGGATCCGGCGTTTTCTTAATGAAAAAGCACACGGATCAACTAGATTCCAGCACTTTTTTGGGGAAAAAGTTGTGGATCCTAAAGGATAATATTGTGTTTTATTGAAATA
Organism: Leptobrachium leishanense; assembly: GCA_009667805.1. NCBI lineage: Eukaryota > Metazoa > Chordata > Amphibia > Anura > Megophryidae > Leptobrachium > Leptobrachium leishanense. The sequence goes on from CM019068.1 coordinate 132,935,692, forward strand.
TGCAAAGATCCGATGTGATTTCTCAAAATAATGCATGGATCCGGCGTTTTTGTAATGAAAAAGCGCATGGATCAACTAGATTCCAGCACTTTTTTGGGGAAAAAGTTGTGGATCCTAAGGCTGGGTTCACACCTAAGCGTTTTACAGCGCGTTCCTACGCACTGTAAAACGCTCAAACAGTGGAATCCCATGATTCCCTATGTGTGCATGTCACACCTGGCCGTTTCTCAGCGCGCATGAACGCGCTGATAAACGGCCGACGCACAAAGAAGTTCAGGAGCTTCTTTTCTGCAGATAGCCGCGCGTTCGCGGCCATATCATAGCCGCGAACGCGCGCAACGCGCGTTTGTTTGTATGCGCGAACGAGCGTAAAAAAAACGCACGCATTGCGCGACGCTGCGCAACGCGTAGGTGTGAACCCAGCCTCAAGGATAATATTGTGTTTTATTGAAATATGCAAAGATCCGATGTGATTTCTCAAAAAAATGCAAGGATCCGGCAGGATCAGGCGTTTTCTTAATGAAAAAGCACACGGATCCACTAGATTCCAGCACTTTTTTGGGGAAAACGTTGTGGATCCTAAAGGATAATATTGTGTTTTATTGAAATATGCAAAGATCCGATGTGATTTCTCAAAATAATGCATGGATCCGGCGTTTTCGTAATGAAAAAGCGCATGGATCAACTAGATTCCAGCACTTTTTTGGGGACAAAGTTGTGGATCCTAAAGGATAATATTGTGTTTTATTGAAATATGCAAAGATCCGATGTGATTTCTCAAAAAAATGCACGGATCCGGCAGGATCAGGCGTTTTCTTAATGAAAAAGCACACGGATCCACTAGATTCCAGCACTTTTTTGGGGACAAAGTTGTGGATCCTAAAGGATAATATTGTGTTTTATTGAAATATGCAAAGATCCGATGTGATTTCTCAAAATAATGCATGGATCCGGCGTTTTCGTAATGAAAAAGCGCATGGATCAACTAGATTCCAGCACTTTTTTGGGGAAAAAGTTGTGGATCCTAAAGGATAATATTGTGTTTTATTGAAATATGCAAAGATCCGATGTGATTTCTAAAAATAATGCATGGATCCGGCGTTTTCGTAATGAAAAAGCGCATGGATCAACTAGATTCCAGCACTTTTATGGGGAAAAAGTTGTGGATCCTAAAGGATAATATTGTGTTTTATTAAAATATGCAAAGATCCGATGTGATTTCTCAAAAAAATGCACGGATCCGGCAGGATCCGGCGTTTTCTTAATGAAAAAGCACACGGATCCACTAGATTCCAGCACTTTTTTGGGGAAAAAGTTGTGGATCCTAAAGGATAATATTGTGTTTTATTGAAATATGCAAAGATCCGATGTGATTTCTCAAAAAAATGCACGGATCCGCGGATCGCGTTTTTAAAAAGCACACGGATCCACTAGATTCCAGCACTTTTTTGGGGACAAAGTTGTGGATCCTAAAGGATAATATTGTGTTTTATTGAAATATGCAAAGATCCGATGTGATTTCTCAAAATAATGCATGGATCCGGCGTTTTCGTAATGAAAAAGCGCATGGATCAACTAGATTCCAGCACTTTTTTGGGGAAAAAGTTGTGGATCCTAAAGGATAATATTGTGTTTTATTGAAATATGCAAAGATCCGATGTGATTTCTAAAAATAATGCATGGATCCGGCGTTTTCGTAATGAAAAAGCGCATGGATCAACTAGATTCCAGCACTTTTATGGGGAAAAAGTTGTGGATCCTAAAGGATAATATTGTGTTTTATTAAAATATGCAAAGATCGATGTGATTTCTCAAAAAAATGCACGGATCGGCAGGATCCGGCGTTTTCTTTAAATGCACACGGATCCACTAGATTCCAGCACTTTTTGGGGAAAAGTTGTGGATCTAAAGGATAATATTGTGTTTTATTGAAATATGCAAAGATCCGATGTGATTTTCAAAAAAATGCACGGATTCGGCAGGATCAGGCGTTTTCCTTAATGAAAAGCACACGGATCCACTAGATTCCAGCACTTTTTTGGGGACAAGTTGTGGATCCTAAAGGATAAATTGTTTTTATTGAAATATGCAAAGATCCGATGTGTTTCAAAATGCATGGATCCGGCGTTTTCGTAATGAAAAAGCGCATGGATCAACTAGATTCCAGCACTTTTTTGGGAAAAAGTTGTGGATCCTAAAGGATAATATTGTGTTTTATTGAATATGCAAAGATCGATGTGATTTCTAAAAATAATGCATGGATCCGGCGTTTTCGTAATGAAAAAGCGCATGGATCAACTAGATTCCAGCACTTTTATGGGGAAAAAGTTGTGGATCCTAAAGGATAATATTGTGTTTTATTAAAATATGCAAAGATCCGATGTGATTTCTCAAAAAAATGCACGGATCCGGCAGGATCCGGCGTTTTCTTAATGAAAAAGCACACGGATCCACTAGATTCCAGCACTTTTTTGGGGAAAAAGTTGTGGATCCTAAAGGATAATATTGTGTTTTATTGAAATATGCAAAGATCCGATGTGATTTCTCAAAAAAATGCACGGATCCGGCAGGATCAGGCGTTTTCTTAATGAAAAAGCACACGGATCCACTAGATTCCAGCACTTTTTTGGGGACAAAGTTGTGGATCCTAAAGGATAATATTGTGTTTTATTGAAATAATGCAAGAAATAGATGATTGATTTCTCAAATAATGCATGGATCCGGCGTTTTCGTAATGAAAAAGCGAATGGATCAACTAGAATTCCAGCACTTTTTAAGGGACAAAAGATTTGTGGATCCTAGAAGAAATAATATTGAATGTTTTATATGAAATATGCAAAGATCCGATGTGATTATTCTCAAAAAAAATGCACGGATCACAGCAGGATCAGGCGTTTTCTTAATGAAAAAGCACAACGGATCACACTAGATTCCAGCACTTTTTTTTGATCCCAAAGGATGGAAAAACATGTGATCCTAAAGGAAATAATATTGTGTTTTATTGAAATATGCAAAGATCCGATGTGATTTCTCAAAATAATGCATGGATCCGGCGTTTTCGTAATGAAAAAGCGCATGGATCAACTAGATTCCAGCACTTTTTTGGGGAAAAAGTTGTGGATCCTAAAGGATAATATGTGGTTTATTGAAATATGCAAAGATCCGATGTGATTTCTAAAAATAATGCATGGATCCGGCGTTTTCGTAATAAAAAAAGCGCATGGATCAACTAGATTCCAGCACTTTTATGGGGAAAAAGTTGTGGATCCTAAAGGATATGTGTTTTATTAAAATATGCAAAGATCCGATGTGATTTCTCAAAAAAATGCACGGATCCGGCAGGATCGGCGTTTTCTTAATGAAAAAAGCACACGGATCCACTAGATTCCAGCATTTTTTTGGGGAAAAGTTGTGATCCTAAAGGATATATTGTGTTTTATTGAAATATGCAAAGATCCGATATGATTTCTCAAAAAAATGCACGGATCCGGCAGGATCAGGCGTTTTCTTAATGAAAAAGCACACGGATCCACTAGATTCCAGCACTTTTTTGGGGACAAAGTTGTGGATCCTATGACGGAATGGGATGTTGTTCCGCCTGCGGGTGTGCTCTATCTGCGTGACCCCGTCGCTTACCGCTGGCCCGACTACCGAGTGGCGCGCACCCGGCGTCTCGTGCGGCCTGGCGTGACCCGGGGAGGGGTTAGCGGGCGGTGGAGGGGACCCCTGCCTAGAACCAGCCGACCACTGAGCCATACGGCACTCAGCGTCCCGAGCAGCTGGTTCACTGACCTTGCGGTGTGGGGCGTTCGTGGAGATCGGATCTGCCAGCCGTGGAGGAATCTTCGGATCTATGTGGAAACGTTTCGGATCTTCTGCGGGAAACGTTTCCGATCCCGGCGCGGGTAAATCTTCGGATCTCAGTGGAGGACTCTTCGGATCGGGGACAGATGAATCTTCGGATCTTGCGGGATCGGCGAGGGATTCGGATCTTACCGCAATCCCTCGCAATACCGAAGCGCGGTACACGGCCGCGCCCTTCGGATCGGATCTCTCGATCTGGGAACCGAATCACCTTCCGCTGCGCCTCTGCCCTGATGCTCGATGCAGGCACAGAGCGCTCGGTTCGGTTCGGATCTGGGACACCGCACCCTGAGACCTCGAGGGATTCTCAGAACGAAAAGTACGGCGGAGACAAAGACACATCAGTCGAGGCTGGATGCACTGCAAAATCTGCCTTTATTTTTCACAATACACGCATTTATCACTTTACACACTTATGAATACAATGGGGATCCCTGCCCGCCCACACAAGTCCCATTGGCCCTCGCTGGCAGGAGGCACCCTGGCCCCGATTCGTATTGGCCGTTACGAATCGGGGAGTTGCCGATTCGGCCATTTTACGATCCGAGTATTCTGATCTGAACCACGAGGTGATCAGAAAATGGCGGCGGGCGTGGCAGACAAAGGGAATTACATTTCACAATACCAACGGGGAACACCTTATTACACCACACAATAATCACATCTAAATAAAAGTACTTGCAAAACTAGGTGCGTGCCACCACACCTAAGTGTCCATAGCCACCACTGTCACTGTGCACCGCCCCTGGCTGAGGGTGCTGGGCCATTCCGTGACACTCCTCCCCCTCCCCCAGTTCGACGCACCTGGTCTGACCCCACCGGGTCATACCGGGGAAGTCGGTGCTCCCAGGCCCATAGTCAGTCTGGGGAGGCCGAGTCACCAGGCCTCTCCATTTGGCCTTGCGGCCGTGCCAGCTTGGTCGGGACCCCACGTCCTTAGAGTTTCCCCGGCTGGGCGAGAGGACATACATCTGGGCCGGCGTGCCTCCTGTGTCCCTCCAGGGTTACCGCTCACCCGGGGAACCCGGGTGCTAAATGCACACGCCCCGGGTGCCCAGGTCAGCCGTGGGAAAAGCACCGTGGCTGCGTGAGGCCCCCGAGCCCAAGGGTTGCCAAAATGGGCAGAGGCCCGCGGCGCTCTGCCCCGTTGCCAGCTCTTCCGCTGGATGGCCAGGTACGGGCGCGGCAACCGAAGGAGCAAGTAGGGCCCAACCTGGCTGCTCTTCCCTGCAGCCGACGAAGGGAACAAATGGATGCCACAGCAGTTGCACGGGGTCAACCTCACTCTGCCCCTCGGGGCGAGTTGGGAGAGACGGGCAGAGGCCAGCGGCGCTCTGCCCTGGCGTCAGCTCTTCCGCTGGGTGGAAATCCCCTTGCGGGAGGATGGTTACTTCACCCCCCGGGGCAACAAGGGTTGCGCACAACCCATCCCGGGGGAACCATCCGTCTGCTCCACCTGGCAGACTGTGAGTGGTGGGCAGAGGCCAGCGGCGCTCTGCCCCGTGGCCAGCTCTTCAGCTGGGTGAGGATCTCCGTGCGGGAGGATGGTTACTTCACCCCCCGGGGCAAACAATGGTTGCGCACAACCCATCCCGGGGGAACCATCCGTCTGCTCCTCCTGGCAGACTGTAAGCAGTGGGCAGAGGCCAGCGACACTCTGCCCCGTAGCCAGCTCTTCCGCTGGTGGGAGATCCCCTTGGGGAGGAAGGGTCACTTCACCCCCCCGGGGCAAACAATGGTTGCACACAACCCATCCCGGGGGGACCAACCGTCGGCTCCTCCTGGCGGACTGTAGGCAGTGGGCAGAGGCCAGCGGCACTCTGCCCCGTAGCCAGCTCTTCCGCTGGTTGGAGATCTCCTTGGGGAAGGATGGTCACTTCACCCCCCGGGGCAAACAATGGTTGCGCACAACCCATCCCGGGAGACCATCCGTCTCCTCCCCCGCTGGACCCGTGGCCTCGGCCACCCTGTCCTCCTGCGGGGTGAAGGGGGTAACTTCCTCAGTCGAAACCCCCACGGGCACCCATGGGTCCGCCTCGGCCTCCCATAGGTCCCAAACCTGGGACTGTCGACTTCCTCCGCCGACCCGTCCCACCACGGGGAGCTCAGGCTCGCCTGCGGAACGCCGTCCAACAGTCTTCGATAAGCCACCTCGAGCTCCCACTCTCGCTCTGCTAGGGACTCCAGCTCCTCAAACACCGAGTCCCTGCTGTCTGACGGGATCTCCAGTTCCCGTCGCTCCAGGATGTCTTCCATCCGTTCCTCCGTCTCCTCTCCAAACTCGGGGTCGGCGGCCATGCCCTCGTAGAGCAGCCCCGTGCCTCCGTAGCGAGGCCCTGCAATGGAACTGCCTCCCATCGGGCGCGCTGTCTGTCGAGAGGCGGTTAGCCACCGGAGCGCGCGGTACGCGGCGTCCAGTGCGATCTCCTCCTGCACCAGACTCCGGAGCTCGGCTTCCCACTCCTCTGGGGCCCGACCTTGCAGGAACGCTGCTCGCACATCGTACTGCACCCGATGGACGACAGCGTCGGAAGGAATGTACGCACCATGGCAGTCCCGCTCATGGTCCAGGCCTCGTACCACAGTTCCTCTGTGGACCTCTGGTCCTGCTCCAGGTCCTCCTGTAGCTCTCTTGCCAACACGACCTTTATGTCGGCGAAGGTGCCAGCGCAGGAGCACCGCTCCTCAATGGGGAATGTGGCGTCCTCAGATGCAGCTCCAGGCGGGCTGTGAGTCTCCATCCGAGGGTCGCTGGGAGGAGTGACGTCCTCAGTACAGGCTCCAGGCGAGCTGAGAGTCCCGCAAGCGTAGTCACTGGGGGTTGCAGATTCCCCAGGTGAAGCTCCAGTCGAGCTGTGAGCCTCGACCCAGGGTTCCACAGGATAGGGTTCGGGGTTCCAATCTTCTGGCTCTGCTCCGCGGAGCTCTGCCAACCGCAGCTCATGCTGGCGGTCCTTTTCCTGTTCAACCTCACGGTAGAACTCCCGGATCACCCGGCATCTGTCCGCCGTCGCTGGGGCATCCCCGAGCAGGGCAATCCGACGCCGCACCTCTTGGAGGCCAGCGTCTTCCTCCACCTCCGCGTGGACAGGCCTGGGAACGGGCGTCATCGCCCCGTCCTGATCCATCTTAGTCAGCTCCTTGATCAGGGTCTTTCTTTTCTTGTTACCCGGCGTTCCTCCCCGGTTCTCCAACATCCCACGCAGGGTGTCCCGGTCATAGTAGGTGTACACCACCATGGCGTAGGTCTCCTAGGGGCCTGCAGAGAGCGATCCCACCGCTGCCACCAGTATGACGGAATGGGATGTTGTTCCGCCTGCGGGTGTGCTCTATCTGCGTGACCCGTCGCTTACCGCTGGCCCGACTACCGAGTGGCGCGCACCCGGCGTCTCGTGCGGCCTGGCGTGACCCCGGGGAGGGGTTAGCGGGCGGTGGAGGGGACCCCTGCCTAGAACCAGCCCGACCACTGAGCCATACGGCACTCAGCGTCCCGAGCAGCTGGTTCACTGACCTGCGGGTGTGGGGCGTTCGTGAGAATCGGATCTGCCAGCCGTGGAGGAATCTTCGGATTATGTGGGAAACGTTTCGGATCTTCTGCGGGAAACGTTTCGATCCCGGCGGCGGGTAAATCTTCGGATCTCAGTGGAGGACTCTTCGGATCGGGGACAGATGAATCTTCGGATCTTGCGGGAGGCGAGGGATTCGGATCTTACCGCAATCCCTCGCAATACCGAAGCGCGGTACACACGGCCGCGCCCTTCGATCGGATCTCTCGATCTGGGAACCGAATCACCTTCCGCTGCCGCCTCTGCCCTGATTGCTCGATGCAGGCACAGAGCGCCGCTCGTTCGGTTCGGATCTGGGACACCGCACCCTGAGACCTCGAGGGATTCTCAGAACGAAAAGTACGGCGGAGACAAAGACACATCAGTCGAGGCTGGATGCACTGCAAAATCTGCCTTTATTTTTCACAATACACGCATTTATCACTTTACACACTTGATGATACAATGGGGATCCCTGCCCGCCCACACAAGTCCCATTGGCCTCGCTGGCAGGAGGCACCCTGGCCCGATTCGTATTGGCCGTTACGAATCGGGGAGTTGCCGATTCGGCCATTTTACGATCCGAGTATTCTGATCTGAACCACGAGGTGATCAAAAATGGCGGCGGGCGTGGCAGACAAAGGGAATTACATTTCACAATACCAACGGGGAACACCTTATTACACCACACAATAATCACATCTAAATAAAAGTACTTGCAAAACTAGGTGCGTGCCACCACACCTAAGTGTCCATAGCCACCACTGTCACTGTGCACCGCCCCTGGCTGAGGGTGCTGGGCCATTCCGTGACAGATCCTAAAGGATAATATTGTGTTTTATTGAAATATGCAAAGATCCGATGTGATTTCTCAAAAAAATGCACGGATCCGGCAGGATCAGGCGTTTTCTTAATGAAAAAGCACACGGATCCACTAGATTCCAGCACTTTTTTGGGGACAAAGTTGTGGATCCTAAAGGATAATATTGTGTTTTATTGAAATATGCAAAGATCCGATGTGATTTCTCAAAATAATGCATGGATCCGGCGTTTTCGTAATGAAAAAGCGCATGGATCAACTAGATTCCAGCACTTTTTTGGGGAAAAAGTTGTGGATCCTAAAGGATAATATTGTGTTTTATTGAAATATGCAAAGATCGATGTTGATTTCTAAAAATAATGCATGGATCCGGCGTTTTCGTAATGAAAAAGCGCATGGATCAACTAGATTCCAGCACTTTTATGGGGAAAAAGTTGTGGATCCTAAAGGATATATTGTGTTTTATTAAAATATGCAAAGATCCGATGTGATTTTTCTCAAAAAAATGCACGGATCCGGCAGGATCCGGCGTTTTCTTAATGAAAAAGCCACGGATCCACTAGATTCCAGCACTTTTTTGGGGAAAAAGTTGTGGATCCTAAAGGATAATATTGTGTTTTATTGAAATATGCAAAGATCCGATATGATTTCTCAAAAAAATGCACGGATCCGGCAGGATCAGGCGTTTTCTTAATGAAAAAGCACACGGATCCACTAGATTCCAGCACTTTTTTGGGGACAAAGTTGTGGATCCTAAAGGATAATATTGTGTTTTATTGAAATATGCAAAGATCCGATGTGATTTCTCAAAATAATGCATGGATCCGGCGTTTTCGTAATGAAAAAGCGCATGGATCAACTAGATTCCAGCACTTTTTTGGGGAAAAAGTTGTGGATCCTAAGGCTGGGTTCACACCTAAGCGTTTTACAGCGCGTTCCTACGCACTGTAAAACGCTCAAACAGTGGAATCCCATGATTCCCTATGTGTGCATGTCACACCTGGCCGTTTCTCAGTGCGCATGAACGCGCTGATAAACGGCCGACGCACAAAGAAGTTCAGGAGCTTCTTTTCTGCAGATAGCCGCGCGTTCGCGGCTATATCATAGCTGCGAACGCGCAACGCGCGTTTGTTTGTATGCGCGAACGCGCGTAAAAAAAACGCACGCATTGCGCGACGCTGCGCAACGCGTAGGTGTGAACCCAGCCTCAAGGATAATATTGTGTTTTATTGAAATATGCAAAGATCCGATGTGATTTCTCAAAAAAATGCACGGATCCGGCGTTTTGTGATGAAAAGAGCATTGATCCGGCTTTTACCCAGACCCCTGAATTCACACACATCATTATACAGCGGATACAGCTTATAATCAGCAATATATGCATTTACTTACAAGAAGCCGCTCACTCCCAGCACCCTCAGGCTGGATCTCCTCTCTGGATTCACCAGGTGGATCTGCCGCCTCACAGGGCTCAGGACACAAAGGGGATGGATCTACAGGGACTAAAGGGTTAATAAATGGCCTGATCACAGTGATGTGTCTCCCTCCCTGTCCATCAGTTCTGGATCCAGGCAGCTCACAGCTCAGTGTTCGCCATTCCCCCTCCCCCAGCACCACGTGAGCCCTGCAGCCAGTCACGTGCTGTGATGTCATCAGTGTGCGCTACCCTCCTGTATTGCTGCAGGAAATGGTGTGTGAGAGAAGTTGAACGACAAGCCTGAAAAAAAGGTGAAGGAAATCACCACGATTTCACAACCCCCCCCCCCCTGGATTATTACACACTATGCACACAATACACAGCAGTGTGCACCACTAACAGATACAGAGCCCAAAGACATGCACACATATATACAGATTGTACACAACAGAAAAACAGATATAAAGAAAGTTCACACGCCATTATAGACCGAGCAAACACACACAGCACACACCGTTATATGCAGAGCACGTACAGCAAACACACACACCGTTATATACAGAGCATGCACACACATACAGCACACACCGTTATATACAGAGCATGCACACACATACAGCACACACCGTTATATACAGAGCAGGCACACACATACAGCACACACCGTTATATACAGAGCATGCACACACATACAGCACACACCGTTATATACAGAGCATGCACACACATACAGCACACACCGTTATATACAGAGCACGCGCACACATACAGCACACACCGTTATATACAGAGCAGGCACACACATACAGCACACACCGTTATATACAGAGCACACGCACACATACAGCACACACCGTTATATACAGAGCATGCACACACATACAGCACACACCGTTATATACAGAGCAGGCACACACATACAGCACACACCGTTATATACAGAGCAGGCACACACATACAGCACACACCGTTATATACAGAGCAGGCACACACATACAGCACAAACTGTTATATACACAGCTCGCACGCACACTTATATACAGAGCACGCACACACATACAGCACACACACTTATATACAGAGCACGCACACACACACACATACAGCACGCACACTTATATACACAGCACACACACACATACAGCACACACACTTATATACACACCACGCACACACCTACAACAGCACACACCATTCTATACAGAGCACGTGCACACAGAGCACACACCGTTCTATACAGCGCATGCACACATACAACACACAGCACACACCGTTGTATGCAGAGCGCGCACACACATACAGCACATACTGTTATACACAGCACATGCACACACCGTTCTAAACAGAGCAAGCAAACACATATAGCACACACTGTTATATACAGAGCACACATACAGCGCACACCATTATACAGAGCACGCACACATGTGCAGCACACACCGTTATATACAGAGCAAGCAAACACATACAGCACACACCGTTCTATACAGAGCACACATACAGCACACACCATTATACAGAGCACGCACACATGTGCAGCACACACCATTATATACAGAGCACGCGCGCACACACCGTTATATACAGAGCACGCGCGCACATCATTATACACTGGACACGTGCACACATACAGCACAAGGATCTTAAAAATCTGTAAGTGTAAAACTACTTTGAAATGATTTCCAGGATGAATGGTTAAAGTTACATGGTTTGAGCCAGACCAGCCTTTCTCTCTCTGTGTATGCCAATTGTCTCTTTATCTGCCACCCATCCCGCCGGAATGCAAATCCAGGCAAACGTTTTATAATCTTCAAACAATCAATACATACCTAGCACAGACTGTATAGAAATTGAGGGTTAGAAAATAAAGTTCTGTGTGGTAGAAGTGGCATGTGGTTTTGTGGTTAGAAACATAGAAAAATGTCGGCAGATAAGAACCTTTCGGCCCATCTAGTCTGCCCAATTACATGGTTCCATGATCCATGTCTACAATATCCTAAAGCAACACCCAATCCTGACCACTGCTCAAAACTAAGAGCCAGGGACAGCTATGGTACCCAGATTTTGATTGCCATAATGTGAGGAGGAAGGGGGAGAAAAAATCAGGAGGAAAACAGCAAAATATCTGTAATTCCAGACACATTGTGCTTTCTCTAATCGTTCCTCCACAAGATCCGGGCGTCCAGGTAACCTGTGATAATGAATCCAGACACAGTCAGGGATCCGCTGAGCCAGAGGATGCTGGATCTAACTCTGGAGATGATCTTTCTGCTGACTGGAGAGGTAAGAGATTCCATGAGATTGCCATATTCCTGCTGATATTAAATCCCCCTGGAGCTGTGACCCAGGAGACCTTTCAGAGGCAGATCAGTAGTAGATTCATGTTAATGCCTGTCATGTGTAAATAAAGGTTACAGCACAATATGGAGATAACACACTGATACATACACAAATGGATGGGGGGGGGGGGCCCAAGGGGCTGACATGTTTATACCGCTCTATATGTGGTCACTCTCAATGTTTAGGGTCATATGGTGGTGAAGATCCATGAGATGGTCAGTGACAGCAGCTGTCACCAAATATCAGAAGGACACGGCAGGAGCCAAAGCTTCAATATGGAGCCTCCACCTCACTCAGGAATCCATGAGCAAAACCATGAGAAGATCCTGGAGCTGAGCAATCAGATCATCCGTCTGCTGACTGGAGAGGTGAGGCTGCTGGGAATGGGACATTATACGCTAACACCAAGGCATGTGTCTGGATGGTGACTGTGTCATTGTGTGTGTCAGGTTCCTATACGCTGTGAGGATGTCACTGTCTATCTCTCCATGGAGGAGTGGGAGTATGTGGAGCGACACAAGGAGCTCTATGAGGACGTCATGATGGAGGATCACCAGCCTGTTATTACACTGGGTAAGAGATGCTTTAATTCTCATAATGTTTGTGTCTAATCCCAGAGCATCGTGACCCAATAATATAAACGGACAATGCACAAGGTGCAAGAAAAGTGTCACACAATTTTATTTAATGAAAAAATTAAACAACCCACAGTTAAAAACAACACAGATAGTGGGAGAGCGGCACCTCATAGGAGTCCCCAGCGGCAACAAGAGGTCCAGCCACCTAAAACGAGGATATAATAGGTATAGAGCGATGACTGGCTAAAGTACCTCGGCAGTTCAAGCCGCCTACACACCTCTGATCTAACCAATATGATGAAAGCGGTATAGGTAATTTACCAGGGTAGTCCGCAATACAGTACCCACAAAGAGGAAAGCGATTTAAAACCAAAAGAGATCAACCATAGCTCGACGCGTTTCGCCCGATATAGGCTTAATCCTGAGCTGGACAGTCCTAAGAACCGTGGAGGAATATAAAGGCAGATGTAAATAATGAATAGAGAGCACCTGAAGACTGCGCCGCCTCGAACACGCCAACCGCAAAAGCGGCAAGGGAGGATAGTAGGCGGCTCCCTGCACGCCGATGCCCCATGTGGTAAAAGTAGCCAATCAAATGGGAAGGCAACAAACCCACCCACTGCATACAACGCTGCCGCAAGTAGAAAGGCAGGGTATACCATAATGGCAAAAAATGAATGAAAAATGAATGGAGAGGACCAAATCGGTGTAGTAAATACTACATAGGGCTACTAGGACCTATAATAAAGAAGTATAAAATTACTATATACCACGGTGGCCCATAGGTAATACCAAATGGCGAAAGGTAAACAAAGGTGCTGTAAAACATCTTAAACCAACGGATAATGAGGACATAATAAATATCAAAAGGTGGGGACAATAAAATATACAATCATAATAAACACAAGGGAAAAAAGAGAATGCTGGATAACATAAAACTGAATAAATATTGATAGCAATGATACAAATCAGACAGGGGGCAAAGGTGAACCCTTCATTGAGTCCAGAGGGGTAACGTGTATTCAATTTATAGATCCAGAAAGCTTCTCGTTGAAGTTTAATGTCAAGATTTCCTTTTCTTGGGCCTAGTTTAATTTGCTCAATACCCAGAAATTTGAAATTGTTGAGAGAGCAAATGCGACAAGTCTGAAAATGTCTAGCCACTGGAGTGTCTTTATTTAACCGAATTGCCCTGACATTTGATATTTATTATGTCCTCATTATCCGTTGGTTTAAGATGTCTTACAGCACCTTTATTTACCTTTCGCCATTTGGTATTACCTATGGGCCACCGTGGTATATAGTAATTTTATACTTCTTTATTATAGGTCCTAGTAGCCCTATGTAGTATTTACTACACCGATTTGGTCCTCTCCATTCATTTTTCATTCATTTTTTGCCATTATGGTATCCCCTGCCTTTCTACTTGCGGCAGCGTTGTATGCAGTGGGTGGGTTTGTTGCCTTCCCATTTGATTGGCTACTTTTACCACATGGGGCATCGGCGTGCAGGGAGCCGCCTACTATCCTCCCTTGCCACTTCTGCGGTTGGCGTGTTCGAGGCGGCGCAGTCTTCAGGTGCTCTCTATTCATTATTTACATCTGCCTTTATATTCCTCAACGGTTCTTAGGACTGTACAGCTCAGGATTAAGCCCATATCGGGCGAAACGCGTCACGCTATGGGTGATCTCTTTTGGTTTTAAATCTCTCTTTCCTCTTTGTGGGTACTGTATTGCGGACTACCCTGGTAAATTACCTATACCCCTTTCATCATATTGGTTAGATCAGAGGTGTGTAGGCGGCTTGAACCGCCGAGGTACTTTAGCCAGTCATCGTTCTATACCTATTTGTCAGACCTTTTCAGATATGAAATTTCTATAACGCAGGAATGTTTAAATTTGGGGCCAGGAATTGCGTCACGCCAACAACTTGTCTGCGTCTTAATATATAACAAGAACAAGAGACAAGCTAAACTCGTTAGTGTTACGCATAAAGAAAGGACATTTAATATTGATCAAAGACGGTCTAATGGACTCTGTTTATTTTATTTATTTGTTACAACCAAACAGGGTTTAGATCAAATGGTTTAAAAGTAAGGGAACACAATGACAACTAAGATAGATATCTCAGTATTGTGTTTATTTCGTCAGATCGAAACTCTGAAAGCCACGTAAACATGGAACAATAGGTTGCCCAATAAAGAAAAAAAACCCAAAGGTTAAATGGCTTGGGTAAACCAGCTTGTAATGCTATTCGGCAATATGTACTATATGGTATGAGAATATTTATTAGTTAGAACTGATAATTTTAGCATCTTATAAAAACAGAGGCCCTACCACATTTAGTTGATCATCACAAATGTCTGGTGTACTAATCCGCATGAAGCCGATTAAGTCGGGTAACGTGTGAATGTTAAAAACGATACCACGAATGAATGAATGGATATCCCCTCACATACACATCCCTGTGGATATAAGTAAAGGGGGTATGAAATGCACACACGCCGTGGCGAAGTATGCCGGCGATGTCACAATAGAAATAAATTTTAATTTGTTAATAAAATCTATGGAGTCCCGGGATATAGGAATAAAACGACCCCAAACCAGTAAAAGATTGGCCAAGCCCATAAATTAATTCCTGCAGAAGGTTGATGGTTGATCTGAGAGCGCCATCTGCTGGCCAGGTAACATAACACCTGGACAGACCCCTGGAGTTGATGAATATATATCCTCCAATCAAATGAGGCCACATAGTGATGGGCTAGATCTAAAACTGGGCGGAAGACCACTATATAGAGAGGACACTCCAGAGCAGGAAGGAGACACTGAGAAAAGCTTGGAGAGACCTGAGGGACGCTTGGAGGGAAGAAAGGCAATCACCATCGGCCGCCCCTTTAAGACCGACCACACCCTAATCTTCCACCACTCTATCTTCACTAACCAGATGGTAAAGTATGCCTGAATAATATGATATCTATTTTCTAATTGCATAGTCCTGACTTTAGATGTCCATCACAAACTAAAGGAATATAAATGAATTATTTTGCTGTTTGAGCCTAATAATCAGTAGAATAGAAATTCTGCCTTTACAGTCCACTGCAGAGGAGTGCTAAGGGAGAAATCTATTTACACGGCTGCATACTTGAGCCATAATTTAGTGAAATTATTTATATTCCAAGAATACTGTTTGTGGACATCTAAAGATCAATTATATACCTATAGTGAGATACGCTGGGACCGTGAAATAGCTTTTATATGTCAAGTACTGTCCGCCCCATTCGTAACCTAGCATAACCCCTTCCATATCCATCTTGCAGCCCTTCCGAATGAATGCACGCGCTGTAAGTCATTAAGAAGCGTTAGGTTAACGTATATCGAATGAAGTGCTGTGATTGATCTGTGGAAGAGATAGTCTCCCTATCGAGTGTGTTATGTATCTCCCTGAAGGAAGTTGCATTTAGTGAATAGGCCCCCACAATAATAAATTGTGCTGCAGGTGATGCCCAGTAACTGAGTGTTTATCTTAGCCAGGTGGAGGATTGGTTTATAATGGGAAAGGTTTAAGTGAATAGAATAGAGTTTGGTGTTTAAGAATTGAGGCGTGTATATCTGTGGTGCGGTCTATAAACCTAAAATATCTGTCCATTAGATTATTGCGTGTCACAGTATCGCTACTAATCACGATCTATAATCACTTGTAAATTGTGTCTTGCTAATCCGTTGATAACATACGGTTGTATGAAACTTGACGTGTGAATAAATTTTGGTTTGAATTGTTTTACCGTTACGCAGTCTCATCTTTATTTATTGATTTTATTGTGTTTAAAAATATCTAGAGAGCATCAAAAGAACTCGGGATAACGCGCCATATATTTGTTAAGACGTATATTCATTGATTGGTTATTAATCCCTATCTTAGGGGTCAAATACCAATTTATACCACTGGTATTGGAGGCACTGTCAATAATATATATATATCTATGTATATCAACAATAAGAAAAATATGCGTCATAATTAATATATCCCTGACCTATTAAAGAAGTCAATAATCTCCAACATATTATATCCTCGTTTTAGGTGGCTGGACCTCTTGTTGCCGCTGGGGACTCCTATGAGGTGCCGCTCTCCCACTATCTGTGTTGTTTTTAACTGTGGGTTGTTTAATTTTATCATTAAATAAAATTGTGTGACACTTTTCTTGCACCTTGTGCATTGTCCGTTTATATTCTAATTCTTAGGGTTATTCCCTACAGTGTCTCCCCTTTTGGTTCCCGTCTTGTGCTTTTTGTGACCCAATAATACCCTGAAATGTTGGCTGTGCCGTGTAATAGACGTGTTCCTGAATGAACGTCTCAGACGTGTTAATGTGATTTTCTCCTCTAATAGATAAATCTGTATCCGGTGAATTTCACCCTCCGGTTTCTTTATGGGATATTGGATGTGAAAATGGAAGTGAAATTATAAGCAAAAATGTGGAAAAGGATCTGAGCAAGACGAGAAAAGGACGAGCTGAATCTGCAACATACACAGAGCGAGAATCTCTGGCTTCTGAAGAAAGACACGTCCCAGAGGAAGAGATTTATCCAATCACAGAATATTCACCCACTGATATTAAGGAGGAACCGGCCTCATGTGATGAAAGAAATCTCACAGATACCAACCTGTATGAACCCCCAGAACATACACAGACACAATATACCTCTACTTATACAGGGGCAGAATCAGAGTCACATGGAGAAGGAGATAGCTCACATCCTGACATTTCTCCCCTTCCAGAACATACACAGACTGAATATCCAACTACTGACATTCAGGAGGAATCACCCACATATGGAGAAGGAAGACTCACAGACAGTGACATGTATGAACCCCCAGAACATACCCAGACTGAATGCCCTGCTCATAATATTGGAGAAAATTTTAAATCCAATCCAAACCCAGTGGGACTAAATCATAGCGAGTCCTTAATAGAATCCAGAAAGTCAGATCACAGTATATATTATACAGATCCCCTTACTCATAATTCAGATTATAAAGGACATACAGCGCCTTCTTCTGAAATGGGGAAAGACTCATATTCTGAGTCTGACTCTGTGATACATGAAACAAATAACATTGTAGAAAATAATTGCTCTTCTTCAATGCTTAGTGGAGAGAATTCTATCAGGAAGCCGGCTTTTGCACACCAACACGATTCCACTGAAGAACAAACATATTCATGCCCTGATTTTGGGAACCATTTTACAGACCGTATTGCTCTTAAAAAGCATCGGGGGTTTCACACAGAAAGAAAACATTTTATGTGCAGTGAATGTGTGGAATCTATTTCACAGTCCTCTCATCTTGTATCACATAAGCGAATTCACACAGGTGAAAAACCATTTAAATGTGATGAATGTGGGAAATGTTGTTCTCAGGCCTCATCTCTTGGACAACATATAAAGATTGATACAGGAGAAAAAACATGTAAATGCACTGAATGTGGGAAATGCTTTACCCAGGCCTCAGATCTTACAGTACATAAAAGGATTCACACAAGAGAAAAACCATTTAAATGTGATGACTGTGGCAAATGTTTTGCACAGTCCTCATATTTTGCTGTGCATAAAAGGATTCACAAAGAAATAAAACGTTTTATTTGCAGTGAATGTGGGAAATGTTTTTCCCAGCCCTCACATCTTGTAACACATAAGAGAATTCACACAGGTGAAAAACCATTTAAATGTAATGAATGTGGGAAATGTTTTTCCCAGCCCTCACATCTTGTAACACATAAGAGAATTCACACAGGTGAAAAACCATTTAAATGTAATGAATGTGGGAAATGTTTTTCTCAGTCCTCAACTCTTGGACAACATAAAAAGATTCATACAGGAGAAAAACAATGTAAATGCACTGAATGTGGAAAATGCTTTACCCAGGCCTCAGATCTTACAGCACATAAAAGGATTCACACAGGAGAAAAACCATTTAAATGTGAAGAATGTGGGAAATGTTTCCCCCATTTCTCAAGTCTTGTAACACATAAAAGGATTCACACAGGAGAAAAACCATTTAAATGTGATGAATGTGGCAAATGTTTTGCACAGTCCTCCTATTTTGCTGTGCATAAAAGGATTCACAAAGAAATAAAACGTTTTATTTGCAGTGAATGTGGGAAATGTTTTTCCCAGTCCTCACATCTTGTAACACATAAGAGAATTCACACAGGTGAAAAACCATTTAAATGTAATGAATGTGGGAAATGTTTTTCTCAGTCCTCAAGTCTCGGACAACATAAAAGGATTCACAAAGGTGAAAAAACATTTATTTGCTCTGAATGTGGGAAAGGTTTTAATCAGCCCTCACGTCTTGCAGAACATATAAGGATTCACACAGGAGAAAAACCATGTAAATGCACTGAATGTGGGACATGTTTTATTAAGGCGTCAGATCTTAGAGCACATAAAAGGATTCACACAGAAGAGCCATTTAAATGTGATGAGGATTCACACAGGAGGAAAAACTTTTAAATGTAGTGAATGTGGGAAATGTTTTAGTCAGTCCTCACATCTTGTATCACATAAAAGGATTCACACAGGAAAAAAATAATTTAAATGCTCTAAGTATGTGACGTGTTTCTCTGTGGTTTCATCTTGTTGCCTATTTTCTGAGTTAACCCATTCATCACATACAACCATCCTTACACGTAAATACACATTATTGTCAGACATTTTCTAAGTGACCGGAAAAACAAGCTGGAGAATCCTAGTCTTAGACTCCAGTTTGTCTCCCTACATTGTGATTGAAATGGATATCTTTCTAGCTGCCAATTAATATTCTGATGTCATTATAACAAAATGTCACATCTACCACCAAGAACATACTCCTTATATTTCCCAAGTTTCCTTATCTTTGGGGAGGGGTACGAGAAGGAAGTGTACAGGTTGTGTTTAATGAAATGTCTAATAGATGGATTTATGAGCGCTGTTCAAGGTAAAGAAATAATTGGTTTAAATCCGTTAACCCTATGTGCTGAGCTCATTTTGATCATTTTGTGCTCATGTTTAAACGCGTTGTGAAGTCTTGTTTTATTGTAGGACCCAGACAAGTTATATAGCCTTATTTTCAGCAGATTCATAATCTATCATATGTATCAGTCACGTCTTTAAAAAATGTCAAATTTTGGTAAAATTTGAATAACACTGCATTTTTTTATCTAAACTTTATGACTAGAACGTTTGGTTTTATGTTTATGCTTTAATTACCTTTTTAAAAATAAGGTAATGGAGAATATTTCATGGGGTTTTTGGGAAAAAATTAGCAGTTTTCTAAAAATGTCAAAAAAAAATTTGTCCTCCATGTCATGGCTCATTGTATGTAATGCATAAAATTAGTATATCTTAAGCTTAATATGGAAAAGGCCTACATTTTCTGAAACAACCAAAAATTCCGCAAAAAAGTGACATTAACCCTTTTGCTGCTGAGCCATTTCACACGTCTGTGCTGAGCTCATTTTTACTGGTTTCGCTCATCATGTTTAAACGCGATTTGAAGTCACATTTTATTACAACCAAGACATATTATATATCGTTCTTTCCGGCAGATTGATAATATATTATTATTATATGTGTAGCGATGTGTTTAAAAAGACTGTTCTGCTGCATTTACTTGCAATGGCCACCAGAGGGAGACAGAGACCATGGAAAGTTATGCTGGACAAACACAAGGCACTAAACTACCTTTTCCATGATGCTTTGCGTAAGGACAGGAAGTGGGTCTGTAGGAAAGGAAAGGCATCACCAGCCTCGTGGAAAGCATGCTCAGAGTGAGCTGGGAGCTGAAAGGAGAAGGAAGCAGGCCGAGCTGTGGAGGATAGTGACCAGGCCAGAGCGCAGGGGCTACCTCGCTGGTGCTGGGGGATCGGGACAGTGACCCTGCAGAGACCTGTCTATACCCACGCTGCGATCAAGGCAAGCAGAGGACCCGAGTGAGGAGTACCGCAAGTCCATTGGATGGGAGAGCGGGTGGGAGCAAGGAAAGCCAGACAACGGATCCAGTAGCCAGTATCACAGCCAGGCATTAAGCGGAGAGACGTCCTGGGTCAGCGGAGCCTTGGTGATCGAGCGGATGGGTGAGAGGCCTCCAAGGCCGGTTTATAAAATCAAGAAAGCACGCTGCTGTTTGTTTCCAAAACCCACAGGGCCCCAACTTGACTAGTCGAAGACATCGTTATAAGTAATTCACTGGCCAGTTGAATAGTACCCGGGTACCATATACACACACGTACACACCCTTTACATTCCGGGACTTAACCTGTGCGGGACTCATTTGTTACGAATCGGAACAGGGGTTAAAGATACGTTCCGAATATATTTTTCTCTTTTCCGCTGCGCGTTTATCGTAATACGAAGAGATTGTATTTTTGGGTTTCGCTACGTGTCCCTTTTTCGAATATTCGTGCAATTGCATTTCTTTTCTGTTCGGTTGTGAAGATATTATTTTTCCGAAATACGAAGCCTCGGGTTTCGTTTTGTTTCCCGCTACGCGTTTTTACCGCGATACGAAAGTACTGTAATATACCTGTGAATACCGTGTCTCAACATCTGCTTATTATTTTAGTAAACTATTTAAATTATAAAAACTCACAACGGTGTTGGAGTATATTTATTCCCTAGTGTGGGGAGACTGACCCGTGGTTCAATTTTCAGCGGCTCCTCCGGGAGTGAGCGCTACATATGTATATGTCATGTCCTGCCTGAATATTATAACAAAAAATGCAATAAAAATGGAATTTTCAATCATCTACAGTGTGTGTTTTTTCACAGTGTATCATGCGAGCCTTTTCGGTTATATTTTCTATGGGTTGCGCTTGTTAAAAAAATTAGAAATGGGGACTCGTTACATTTTTTTGGGGAAAATTATGTGTTTTTTTAGCAAACACTCCCCATAGAAATAATCGTTAGTGCAGCATCATTGTTCACATTATAATTGAAATGAGAAAAATATTGCTGCATTAATAAAACATAAAACAGATTTTAAATTTTTTATTTATTTATTTTACATGGTCATGTTTTGTATCAAGACCATGCTCTGGCCGTTCCAATGATACCAAACATTAACCCCTAGCTGCCACGGATCGGGAGATAGGGGGTTCATTGGAACCCCCTATCTCCACCTTAGGTGGCAGCTAGGGGTTAATTCCAGAACTGACGTCATCACACTATGCGCGATGACGCCAGTCGTCAAGCAGGGCCGGATTAACCTCCCTGGCGGTATTCCCGAGTGTGACTCGGGGTTAAATTTTGATCGTGGCGAACTGCTTCCTGGAAAGCTCCCTGCGTGTCACATGGTGCAGGGTGGGCGGGATCAGCAGAACACTTAGAAAAAAAAGAATTTTACAGTGTACATTTTGGATTATACAGTGTAATGTTTATGAACGGCCACTAGGTGGCAGTACAGGATAAGAAATAGACCATACATCGTCTCACCCTTGCTTGCAGACAGATTTCAGTGTTTTTTGTTGTATTTTATTGAATATCATTTATTTGCATTATTTTGGATAATTATTTTGGGATAATAAATTATTATGTCGTGTTTCAAACTTTATCGGACTCAGTGTATTTACTATTTATTTTTTATTTATTTATTTATAAAGGCTTTTACCAGTAAGGACTCTTGATTGCATGTATTTCAGTGCGTGATTCCTAATTATTACAGGCTATGTACAAAAACACGTTTCCTTTTAAAAAAAATTGAGACGCTTTTAGACACGAAATTTTGAAAAAATTAGACCGCCAGGGAGGTTAAGACCTCTATGGGCCTGGAGCGGAATATTTTGGTGGCCTTTCAGGGAATTCAGTGAAATGAAACATATTTTAGGTTATTTAATAGTGCAGATACGGGTTTTTGTAAGCAGGCAGATACTGTGTGATTCATTTTTCATTAAGATTTCAATCATTTGCAGCGTGTAAAATATTTTTATCCCATTTTATCATCAAAAACCATTGTGGTTACATATTCTATAGGGAATTCTTGTTGAAAAAAAATCGCTTTGGAACTAAAAATAAAGTTTTTTTTTGTTTTCTTTTAGATTTTACATGGTCACATTATGGTATCAATGCAAAGGCCAGACTCTGACCTGTCCAATGACGCCTCACTTGACCTTGGAAGTAAGAGAAATTGTTGCTTCTTCAAGCTCTGGAAACGTACAAGTGATGAATCCTCATAGAAATGATGAGGCAGACAAGGTGTTATTGTCACAATGACAGTCTGCTGCTGTGAACATATTTGGCTCCCTTATATTTGGATAGATGTGGACGGCCACACATAAAAGGTTGTTTACAGGGTACCAACATGGAATTTCTGATTGCTACTGGAGCACAATTAAGCGTAACAAGTGTGCCATTACCTTTATCACCCACAGCACCATTGTTGGCTTTGACAAAGCTGGTGGATCTATATTGACATTAGCATCTGATGTTACATTGAAGATATAACTTTTGGGTTTTAAACATTGTGCTATCTGACATTGCACAGGTGTTAACTCAATTTTGGGGGCAGATTTGATGCATGAAAGAGGGTGGGTTATCGATGTAGGAAATTTGGTTTTATGGAAGGAAGCGAAGGTCAGGAAACCAGTATTAATAGATGCCATGGAATATGGTGAAATCGGAATCGTTTGTCCCATTGAATCTGTTGCTTCTGAAATGCAATGGCCTAATACAGGTGATTATTTTGCTCTGGGAAAAAAATGTTCATCGTTATCCTTCTTTGTGGGCACAGAACAAAAAGGATTGTGGCAGATTTACAGATTGCGTGGTTGACATTCAAGGTCCTCCTGATCTCCCAGCCCAGAGGCAGTACAGGTTTCCCTCATTAGCAATCAAGTCTATTGCCAGTGAAATAAATGATTTGGAACAAAGAGGGGCAATTAGGAAAGCAAATAGCCCATGTAATAATCCTTTATGGTCAGTGATAAAACCAGATCAATCTTGGAAATTGATAACTAACCTAATGTAGCGCTCACTCCCGGAGGAGCCGCTGAATTAACCCCTTAGTGACCGGGCGGTTTTACACAAATCCGTCTTTAAGGCTGGGGTCAGACTGAGGCAGTGCGAACGCGCGTGCAGGCGCACATAATCACGGCCGCACTAGCAGCAAATGACGGGCAATGACCGCCAATATACGAAGTACGGTCGCACGAAAGTCTGGCCGCGCAACGCAAGTGGCAAACGAACGCATTTTTTCGAGAACGTTAAACTGCTAGTACTGACGTACAGAGTGCGCTGCGCCCACTAGCGGTGTGTGTGTGTGATTAGGAGATGTCAGACCCTGCTAATGTCCGGCCAACATAACGTTCAGATGCACAAAGTGTTTTATTGATGATCCGTACAAAATCACGGACGCAAATGCGCATCGTATGACCGCTCTCGCGTACTCCGTGAAAAAATGCGTCCATTCGTTCGAACGCACTTTTTCACAGACAACGCGAAAATGCGTTCGTCTGACCCTAGTCTTAGTGACCGCTGCTGTTTTTACATTTCTGCGCTGTTAGTGTTTAGGTCAAATTTTCCTCTTACTCGTTTATTCAACCCACACATATTATACACCCTTTTTCCCGCCATTAAATGGCCTTTCTAGAAATACCATTATTTCCATCATATCGAATAAATTACTATAAAAAATATGAAATATGGTGAAAAAATGGTAAAAACACACTTTTTCGTAATTTAATCCCCAAAATCTACAACCACCCAAAAAGACCCCAGCTAAATAGATTCAAAATTTTGTCCCGAAACTAGAAATACCCAATTTTTACATGCGTTTGCTTTTTAACCCCTTCACTGCTGAGACAGTTCACCTATGTGCGCTGCGCTCATTCTGACCATTTTGTGCTAATTATTTTTAGATGACAGCCTAGGTCCTATTTAATTAAACTCCCCCCCCCCCCCAGACAAAAAAAAACTTTAAAAAAAAAAAGTTTTTTTATTTTTATTTTTTTTTTTTATTTTTTTTAAAGCAAACCTGGTCATGTTTGGTATCATTGGAAAGGCCATAATCAGGCCTTTCAAATGATGTCATA
Source organism: Leptobrachium leishanense (assembly GCA_009667805.1). Taxonomy (NCBI): domain Eukaryota; kingdom Metazoa; phylum Chordata; class Amphibia; order Anura; family Megophryidae; genus Leptobrachium; species Leptobrachium leishanense. Next base: position 132,960,320 of record CM019068.1, read on the forward strand.
TGACCATCTAGCTGCCATGGATCGGGAGATATGGGGATCCTTAGGATCCCCTTATCTCTACATGGCAGCTAGATGGTTAACTGGCCCACTGACATCCTCACACATATGGTGAGGTTGTCAGTGGGTGGGGGGGCCTGGAGGCTTGGCTGACATCCAAGATGTCAGCCCCCCTCCCAGTGGTGTATTTTGGCCTAGGCCCAGGCCTAGGGCGGCACTTTGCAGGGAGTGGCGGCCTCGCACTGGGTGGCCCCACCCATAATTTTTTTTTTTTTTATTTTTTTTTTTACTTTTGCAAAGTATTTTACCAGGAGGGATACATTGAAATTTCAATAATTTTCAAGTATGTCCTGGGTAGGCAAGGCCTAGGCTTTCACTTTCCAGGGGGCAGCAAAAAACCTCACCACTAAGGCTAGGGACAGATGAGCGCATTTTCTGCGGCCACCGTCAAAATGTACGTCGATGCGTGCGCACGCATTTTTTCACGGAATACGCTTAAGTGGTCAGACGATGCGCAATTCTGGACGTATTTCATGACGATGGGGTGAAAAGAAGTCTAGGGAAATCCGGCTGTTTGAACGTTATGTTGGCCGCACACTAGCAGCGTCTGACATCTCCTAATCACGCACACACGCCGCTAGCGGACGCAGCGCACTCTGTACGTCAGTAGCAGCGGTTTAACGTTCTCGAAAAAATGCGTTCATTTTCCACTTGCGTTGCGCGGCCGGACTTTTGTGCGACCGTACTTCGTATATTGGCCGTCATTGCCTGGCATCTGCTGCTACTACGGCCGTGATTAAGTGCGCCAGAACGCGCGTTCGCACTGCCTCAGTCTGACCCTAGCCTATATGGGTTACTCACAGAGCACCGAAATGACGCCAACTTTTTGGTGTTCTGTAGTTCCCTGCATTTAGGAGAATAAAATGTCCCCACCCTGCAGTGAATTCACCATTCACCACAGGGTCCCCAAAGTGCATGGAGTCGGCTGCTGAATGCTGCCACCGCAAACCCGTGACCTGCTGTTTTCAAAAGAACTACTGAATGAAAATGTCTGGAATTTACATATAAGATCCTATGATTGATAATAAAAAGTTCTGTAACAGAAAAAAGAAAAAAACGCTATTAAAAAAAGGGGGGGGGGAAATTTTGCCCAAAAAAAAATCTGAAAAATGACTAAAAGGTACTAAAAAAAAATCAATAAATAAAGACTTTTTACTGCAGATTAAAATAATAAATGGTTTATTAGATATTGCATAAAAACGGGAATATTTTTAACATTGAAACCTATGGGGTTCGCCTGAATAAACCTGCTGATTGAAACCACCGAACATCAGGGCATTTCACTGCCATTTCTGAGTCTCAGTACCACATGACTGGCTGAACCACGTGAAACGCACGCGTGCAGCTGCCCGCCCTTTCGTTAACACAGACTCTATTCTGGACTGAACACCCACCGGGAAGGGAATCAAAGCTACAGTGCACCCTCTGGCAGTGGCACCCCACATCTGACAAGATGGCTCCACAGCATAATTGCTGTGTGCTCATATACACTCGATTTGCTGGGAGTTTTATTGCAGTGGATTCTGATGCACTCATACACACCGCACATTGCATTGCTGTGAGTTTTATTACTGTGAATTCTGATGCACTCATACACACCACACATTGCATTGCTGTGAGTTTTATTGCTGTGAATTCTGATGCACTCATACACACCGCACATTGCATTGCTCAGAGTTTTATTGCAGCGGATTCTGATGCACTCATACACGCCGCACATTGCATTGCTGTGAGTTTTATTGCTGTGGATTCTGATGCACTCATACACACCGCACATTGCATTGCTGGGAGTTTTATTGCTGTGGATTCTGATACACACTGCATATTACTGTGAGTTTTATTGCCCTGGAGCTCTGGGATACGCTCATACACACTGCACGTTACTGTGAGTTTTATTGCTGTGCAGTTCTGTGATATGCTCATACACAGTGCACATTTCTGTGGGTTTTATTGCTGTGCAGCTCTGTGATACTCTCATATGCAGTGCAAGTTTCTGTGGATTTTATTGTTCAACCAATTAGAGCGGCTGTGATCCAGTATACTTGACATGCGTGGTTGTTCTTTGTAAAAATGCTTGAATTTAAACATTTCATAATTTTATTTATCTCAATAGATACATTTGAAATGGTATACAAAATATATAAGTAGGCGCTTGGTATCCACTTTTAATATAAAGAGATGAAAAGGCGGAGCTCTAAGAGGAAAAGGTGGAGCTTTAAGATGAAGGGTGGGGATTAACCAGGAAGAGGTGTGCCCTTGACAGGAAGGGTGCCTCAAATTTAAATTGGGGGGGGGGTGCACGAGTTTAGTCAGGCCTAGGGCAGCACAAAACCTAAATACACCACTGCCCCCTCCAGGTTCGAATAGTGTTTTGGCGCCAATTGGCGCCGAAACGTGATCCGACGGCGAAACAGTTAATGCTATACAACGCTGAAAAGGAGAGACTCTCCCCTTTTCAGCGGTGTAAAAAGCATCTCCCTAGCTACAATGGTTGGAGGTGGGGGGGCTCCTTCGGAGCCCTCTCCTCCCCTCCATTGCTTTGCATGGGGACGCCTGCTGATGACGTCACCACGCAGCGTGGCGACGTCATCAGCCTCGCCTGCCCATGTAAATCACATGGGCAGGCCTCCTTCCTGCCAGATCGCCGAGGGATCCAGCGAGGGAGGTGAGTATCGGGCAGGAGGGGGATTAGGCGCCGCTGATGTACCCTGTACGTCCACGGGTCTAAGGGAGACCCGTGGACAGAACGTACAGGGTACGTCAGCGGTTCTTAAGGGGTTAACCTCGGGTTAGTCTCACCTCACTAGGGAATAAATGTACACCAGCACTGTTGTGGATTTTATAGATTATATACTTTACTGATCCCAATAAAGCGGCATATATAATGTAGACACGGTATATGAACGACAGGACTTCGTAATGCGGGAAAAACACGCGGCGGCAAAGGAAACTTTAACCCCTTCAATTCTGGAGTGTAAGTCCCGTGAAAGTAATGTCTCAAAAAAAGTGTATGTGTATGATCTCGGGTACCCGGGTACTGTATTCAACTGGCCAGTGAATGAAATGAGCAAATCTTCGACTAGTCACGTTGGGGCCCTGTAGATTTGAACAATAATGCAGCGTGCTTTGTTATACTTGGAACTGCGGCCTGGAAGGCCTCTCACCCATCCGTTAGACAATCTGTTCCGCTGCCCGATCAAGGATGTCTCTCCGCTTTTACACTGGGACTCAGTGCCACCGGATCCACTCTCTTGCTTGTCCGACCTCCACAAATAAGAAACTACGGCCTACCGCCTGCACTCCCAATGGATCATCGCGGTCTCCTTACACGGGGTCCAACCGGAACTGAATTTCTGCACGAACCTTTCAGCGGTGCGTAGGTAGGTCTCTGCAAAGTCACTGTCCCGATCTCCAGCGCCTGCGAGGCAGCGCCTGCTCTCCGGCCTGGTCACGATCCCTGGCAGTATCACGTGCGTCCTCTACCTTTCGCCGCTCAGCTCACTCTGCCTCTCCTCTGCACGAGGCTGCTGATCTCCTTCCTCCTTGTTCCACCCACTTCCTGTACTCACACAAATCATGATGGAAATTGTAGTCCCGTTTATGTCCAACATAGTCCATTATGCCTCTGTCTCCCTCTGGTGGTCATAATAATTAAATGCAGCAGAACACAGTCTTTTTAAAGCAGCGCTACACTAAGAATGCTAAATAAATATACCCCGCCACCGACACATGTGGTAGTAGAAACCACACCACCACAGAAAGCGAAAGTATACTCTGTGCTTGATGTAAGCAATGGTTTCTTTTCTCTGCCACTTTCTCAAAGCGGTTAGTATAAATTTGCATTCACCTTTCAAAACCAGCAGTATGTTTTCATGGTGTTACCCCAAGGCTTCCACAGCTCCCCCACATATTTTCATCAAGCATTGGCAAACGTTTGTCCAAATTCTCTAAGCCAGAATGCTTGTTACACTATATTGATGACAAGCAGAAGCTGAGGAAGAACACTTGTGTCTGCCAGGTAAAGTATCCATGTAATTGGGCAGACTAGATGGGCCGAAAGGTTCTTATCTGCTGAAATTTTTCTATGTTTCTATGCTAAATGATTATTTTCCCTTTTGCTTGAATCTGTATTGAAACTGAGCAGTCGTAAAGTAAAATTAATGTGGCCAGAAGTACAATATCCTCGTGTGCATGTTGGTCCTGGACACGGGAAGCTGTACCTGTACCGATCTCACATAAACCCCTTTATCAGTTTCAGCAGTGCTTTTACAGCTTCAACGAGAGACATGGAGAATTGTGGGATATTTCTGTAATGTGTGTAAGTGTGAATGTGTGTGTATGTGTCTCCCGATTAGAAACAAGGCGTTTATTTACATACAAAATGCAGCTATACTATTTTCTACTCAAAACTGTTATATTCTTATATGGTAAGTCAGCTGTTTGGTGGGCAGGGCTTCCAAGCACAGATCTGCAGCATAAGCGAGTATAGTACCTTGTATTGGTCATTTTGGTGTCCATAGATAGTTAGAGGAATGTCACTGCAAACCATCTGTTCTAATTTCAATCAGGGCCAGATTTATAATTAGACAGAGTAGGCATGTGCCTACAGGTGTCTGCCGCAAGGGGACGCCTTGCTTTGTAAAAATAAAAATAAAAAATTGCATCTCTGGAACCCTATGGGCAAGGAGGACATTTAAGGTGTTGTTGGAAAGGCCAGAGTATGGCCAATTATACCAAGTTAATTTACAAATAAACTATATATTTTTTTTATAATGCAGTACTATTGTTCACTTTACAATTAAAAAGTGAACAGTAAGGCAAGGGTCAAACGAACGCATTATTCGCAGCGACCGTCAAAAAGTGCGTTGGAACGTATTGACGTATTTTTTCACGGAATGCGCGAAAACGGTCATACGATGTGCATTTTCGTGCGTGATTTTTTACGGATCGTCAATAAAACACTTTTTGCGTCTGGACGTTATGTAGGCTGGACATTAGCAGCGTCTGACATCTAATCACGCATACACGCTGCTATGCCGCCGCAGCGCACTCCGTATGTCAGTACTAGCAGTTCTGCGTTCTTGAAAAAATGCGTTCGTTTTCCACTTGCGTTGCGCGGCCGGACTTTCGTGAGGCCCTACTTCGTATATTGGCAGTCATTGCCTGTCATTTGCTGCTACTGCGGCCGTGATTAAGTGCGCCTAAACGCACGTTAAAAATGCGTTAGTGAAGCATAAGGCTGGGGTCAGACTAACTTTCTCATTTCCAACACCACCAGCAAGTGTGGAGGTGATGGCACAACATATACAGGGTTATTCAAAGAGAATCGAAAACTCACTGTACATTCGGTGACTTTTCGTTCCCTGCACTTCGGGGCGATTTGGCGATCCTATTTCGCCGACCTTGCGGTGTTTTCAGAAAGCACCGCAGGGCCACTGTAGTGCAGGGAAAACCCACCGCAAACCTGCAGAACACTCGCCGCAAAACCCGCTGAACACTCACCAAAACCCGCAGAAAACAGCTGGATTAACCACGCCGAACATGCCGGAGAACCCCGACTAGCCGCCGATCACAGCGCAGAGCAGTTGCCGGAAAAATCCGACACGAAGACAAACGAGGTGGAAAAAGAAAAAAACAGTACGCTTAAAAGTTTGAAAATTGAAACGCTGTTTGCAAAAAAACTACTTAACGAAAATGTCTGGAATTTACATATAAGGCTAGGGTCAGACGAACGCAGTCTGAGTGCACTCTGCGTGCACGCATAACGTACAGACGTACTGACTGAAGATACTGTAGACACCAAACGGTTCGTTTTTCTTGACGGACATTGAAATAAAAAGGGAATTATGGGAAACAAAATTAATATGAAAAATTATAAGAATTGGTACATGATATGAAAAGCCATTTTGCACGTCAAGGTGCTGGACGTCGCAAATGCGGTCCATCTGAGTTTGTGCCATCACGCATACAGAACGCTACGCGGATGTGGCGCACTCTGCGTGTCTGCCTTATGCCTGTGTCAGACGAACGCAGTGATCACGTCCGTGCTGCTGCACATTTTAACTTCCGTTGTAGCATAAAATCTATTATAGAATCTATTATGATCAATAGAGACCCACACACGAAGTACATCCGCACAGAAGTGCAGACGCATAACCCACGTGGCACCGGACTAGGGTTGCCACCTTTTCTTGAAGCCAAACCCGAACACTAACAACGCGTAGCAAAATATTTTTGCTGCTCACGGGTATACACGCAAATAACTCAATCACATATACATGTCCTTCCCTTTCACTCCCAAACCTCAAATCAGACCTTTTAGCCCCCAAATCAGCCCCTCTCTGAACCACATATCGGTCCTTTAATCTGCAAATAAACCCCTTTCACCCCAAAACTTCCTCACACTGTACACATACAGATGAAAAAGGGAGAGAGGCAGGAGAGAGAAGGGAGAAAAGGGGGGAGAGAGCAGCAGGAGAGAGAGGGGAGAAAAGGGGAGAGAGAGAGAGGCAGGAGTGAAAATCGGGGGAGAAAGGCAGGAGAGAGGGGAGAGAGGCAGGAGAGGGGAGAAATGGGAGAGAGGCAGGAGAGAGGGGAGAAATGGGGGGAGAGAGGCAGTAGAGAGGGGAGAAGACAGGAGAGAGGCGGGAACCTTTGGACTTAATAACTGGTTGACCCTCCTTTGGCAGCAATAACCTCAACCAAACGTTTCCTGTAGTTGCAGATCAGACCTGCACAACGATCTGGAGTAATTTTGGACCACTCCTCTTCACAAAACTGTTTCAGTATAGCAATATTCTTGGGATGTCTGGTGTGAATTGCTCTCTTAAGGTCATGCCACAGCATTTCAAATCGGGTTGAGGTCAGGACTCTTTCTGGGCCACTCCAGAAGGCGTATTTTGTTTTGTTGAAGCCATTCGTTTGTTGAATTACTTGTATGCTTTGGGTCATTGTCCTGTTGCATCACCTATGCTCTGTGGAGCTTCAGTTGGCAGACAGATGGTCTTACGTTTTCCTGCAAAATGTCTTGATAAACTCTGGAATTAATTTTTCCATCAATGACAACAATCCGTCCAGGCCCTGAGGCAACAAAGCAGCCCCAAACCATGATGCTCCCTCCGCCATGTTTTACAGTGGGGATGAGGTTTTGATGTTGGTGTGCAGTGCCTTTTTTTCTCCACACATAGTGTTGTGTGTTTTTTCCAAACAACTCAATTTTGGTTTCATCTGTCCACAGAATATTTTGCCAGTAGTGCTGTGGAACATCCAGGTGCTCTTTTGCAAACTTCAAACGTGCTGCAATATTCTTTTTGGACAGCAATGGCTTCCTCCATGGGGTCCTCCCATGTACTCCATTCTTGTTTAATGTTTTCCTTATTGTAGAGGTGTCAACAAAAACGTTAGCATGTGCCAGAGATTTCTGTAAGTCTTTAGCGGACACTCTAGGATTCTTCTTTACCTCATTAAGCATTCTGCGCTGTGCTCTTGCAGTCATCTTTACAGGACTACCACGCCTAGGTAGAGTAGCAACAGTGCTGAACTTTCTCCATTTGTAGACAGTCTGTCTTACCGTGGACACATGAACATCAAGGCTTTTGGAGATACTTTTGTAACCCTTTCCAGCTTCATGCAAGTCAACAATTCTTGATCGTAGGTCTTCTGAGAGCTCTTTCTGCGAGGCATGGTTCACATCAGGCAGTGCTTCTTGAAACCAGTAAACCCAAAACTGGTGTGTGTTTTTAAAGGGCAGGACAGCTTTCAGCAACACATCCAATAATATCACATTGATTGGACTCAAGGTTGGTTCACTCCTGGCTCCAATTAGCTCTTGGAGAAGTCATTAGGCTAGGGGTTCACATACTTTTCCCACCCTGCACTGTGAATGTTTACATGTTATGTTCAATAAACACATGAAAACATATAATGTTTGTGTTGTATTATTTTAAGCAGACTGTGTTTTTCAAATTGTTGTGACTTAGATGAAGATCAGAGCACATTTTATGACCAATTCATGCAAAACTTCATGTAATTCCAAAGGGTTCACATACTTTTTCTTGCAATTGTATATATATCCATTTGAGCTGGGGCCAATATATATATATCCATGTGAGCTGGGGAGAATATATCCATGTGAGCTGGGGGCAATATATATATATCCATGTGCGCTGGGGGTAATATATCCATGTCAGCTGGGGCAATATCTGTGGTGTAGTTGTGCTGGCTGCTAATGGGGGGAATTGGGTGTTTCTTTTGGCGGTTGCCTGTAGACAGTTGGTCATCCATTTTGTCCGCCGGTTGAGGCTGACTAGTGACGCAGACAGTTGCTGTTATAGGGAACCTGTGTGCTTAGTTGTTAACAAACCTATTAATGAAAACCCAAGACGTCTCGTATTATCCAGAACACTACAGTGGCGACGAGGCTGTTGGATCTGCATGATGGCGCTGATTGGCACTAGGCATGATTTTAATCCAGACAATGACTCTTGGATCTCTTGGGGGGAAAGGTTTGAACAATATCTCACTGCTAATGGCATTTTGGAGACAAAACAGGTAGCCGTGTTCCTCACAGCGATTGGAGCGAAGGTGTACGACACACTCAGCGATCTCTTGTATCCAGAGAAACCTGCAAGCAAGCCATTAGAGGGCCCGCAGTAAAGCAACTAACACCGCTATCAGCCTCAGCCAATTGAAATTGCTGAAAGATGGAAGTTTTATAAAAGACATCAGGATCCTGGAGAGAGCGTCTCCTCCTTTGTCTCCGCTCTCAGGAAGTTGGCAAGCACCTGTCAGTTTGGGGAGTATTTAGTCACAGCCCTCAGAGACCAGTTTGTGATGGGGTTACAGTTTGAATCTATGATTAAGAGACTTCTTACCGAGAAAGAGCAGACCTTACACAAAGCTATGGATATCGCTAGCATCATGGAACAAGTCACCAAAGAAGCTGATGTTTTGCATAGGAGGCAAAAGACTGATAAAGAGGCGGAAATATTCCATACAGATACCAGGGAGCGGTACAAGCGGAATAAACAGTACAATTCCTTATGTCAAAGGATGGTGCATGGAGAGCCCCAAAATGGATGTTATCGATGTTGGGTGACTTCACATGAATCTCACTCATGTCGTTTCTGCAATGCCGTTTGTCACTCCTGTGGTAATAAAGGGCATATTCAAAGGGTCTGTAAGAAAGGGACGGTGCATGAAGGGAAGCTGCATAAATTTCTTCAGAAGAGAGCATATCAAATCCAGCTCCAAGACTCTTCAGATGACTCAGACAGCCACATTCCCATTCAAACAGTAAAACTTTATAAGATGGATTCAGCTTATTCAGCCATTTCTGTTCCAGTGAAGATTGAAGGGAAATATTTCACCATGGACCTGGACACGGGAGTGGCTGTTTCTGTGATTACTGAGAAAGACTGGCAGAGATTAAAAGTAAATGTTCCAGTGATAAAGACAGCTGTTCGTCTACAGACTTATTCAAAGGAAGTATTAACCCCTCTGGGCAGTGTACATGTGAGAGTGCAGTTAAATGGACGCTCGGAAAAGCTGACGTTATATATTATGAAGTCTGGGGGTCCCCCACTATTTGGAAGATGGATTCATAAATTGGGAATTCCAGACAAAGTATAATGCTTGCCACGCCTTACAGACATTACCTGCAGTTTCAGCTTGGATACGGACTTGCAGAGGAAGTTTGCCCCAGTTTTTGATGATACTTTGGGGACTGTTGAGGGAAAATGCGGTTCCAAAATTTTTTAAGGCACGGACTGTACCTTTTGCACTTAAAGCTGGTGTTGAAGCGGAATTGATGCGTCTAGAGAACCTTGGGATATTTTCAGAGTGCGCTGCAGTGAATGGGCCTCCCTGATTGTGCCTGTGCGTAAAAAGAACGGAGACATCCGGATATGTGTGGATTTCCGTATGGCCGTTATTTCTCAACTTGCTGTAAATAAATATCCACTTCCAAAGATTGAGGACATTTTTGCGACTTTGGTCGGGGGACAGCAGTTCACCAAGCTGGATCTCAAACATGCATACCTGCAGTTACCCATGCATCCACAATCCAGGCCTTACCTCACCATCAATACTCATAAGGGGCTGTTCCAGTATAACAGAATGGTATTTGGGATAGCAAGAGCACCAGCAATTTGGCAGCGTACAATGGATGAATTGCTTGCTGGAGTGCCGGGGACACAATGTCTGCTGGATGACCTGCTGATCACTGGTTGAACGTGGAGAGGGAGCACCGGCAGAATGTACAAGACGTGCTCCAGATACTAATGGATAATGGACTCAAAGTTAATATAAACAAATGTGAGTTCTTGAAAGATAACCTGGAATTTTGTGGTCACGTTATTGATAAAACTGGACTTCACACCACTGATGAGAAAGTGAAAGCATTGATAGAGGCGCCCATACCAAGGAATGTAAAGCAGCTGTGCTCATATTTAGGGCGATTGAACTATTACAATAAATATTTGCCCAATTTAGCCCATACCTTGTTTCCGCTGCATAGGCTTTTGGAAAAACAACAAAAATGGAAATGGACAGAGCCCTGCTCGGCTGCTTTTAAAGCTTCAAAGGAACTAATACGCAGCTCCAGAGTCTTGGTTCACTATGATTTGACTAAACCACTGAGTATCGCCTGTGATGCTTCTCCTTATGGGCTGGGGGCTGTGCTGTCCCATTCCATGCCTGATGGTCCAGATCAACCTGTAACTTTTGCTTCTCACTCCCTCACCCCAGCTGAGCGCAATTATTCACAAATTGACAAGGAGACTTTAGCGATAATCTGGGTACTGAAGAAGTTTCACTTTTATATTTATGCCCATTCTTTTACGCTGTTGACCGATCATAAGCCGCTACTGGCAAAATTCAATCCTACAAAGAGTATTTCTCAGACCACCGCCGCTCGTTTCCAAAGGTATGCCTTACTGCTGGGGGCTTATCAGTATGAAATCCGATACAGGCCTCATGATAAACATACAAATGCAGATGCGTTTTCACGCCTTCCTCTTCCACTCTCCACCAATTATGTTCGGGATTCACCACCTTCCATTTACTTTAGCAAAACACTTACTGCTGTTGAAATAGCCCAAGAGACCAGTAAGGATGCTGATCTTCAAGACGTTTTGTCTTATGTACAACATGGTTGGCCATTTCAAACCTCTCCACGTTTCCGACCTTTTCACTCCAGCAATCTTGAGCTGTCAGTCAGAGAGGGATGCTTGCTATGGGAAGATTGGGTAATTGTTCCTCCAGCCTTGCAGAAACCCACGTTACAAATTTTGCATGAAGGGCATCCAGGAATAGTCCGGATGAAACAAAAAGCCAGGGGTCATGTATGGTGGCCAATTTTGGATGAGGATATAGGCAACTACGTTGCAGCCTGTTCAGGATGTGCACAGGCTCAGAGATGCTATCCTAGAGGTGCAGTTCAGCCCTGGCTTTGGCCTCTTAACCCATGGGAGAGAATTCATACTGACTTTGCAGGACCAGCGAATGGACAGATGTTCTTAGTGGTGGTGGATGCACATTCCAAATGGCCTAAAGTGATATTACTGTCTCAGACAACAACTGATGCCCTGAAGAAGCTGTTTGCGACATTCTGATTGCATAAGATACTAGTATCTGATAATGGGCCACAGTTATTAGCTCAGAAATGTCAATGTTTCATTAAGGATCATGGTATTCAACATCTCCGTACAGCTCTGTATCATCCGACTACCAATGGTCTAGCTGAAAGATTTGTCCAGACTCTGAAAGGATTTTTAAGGAGTACTGTGACAGACCGCAAAAGCTTACCTCAACAACTCCAACAATTCTTGTTGCCGTACAGGAACACAACTCACCCAACCACCGGCCAGCTACCAGCAGTTCTGATGTTTGGCAGACCACTCAGGACAAAGTTAGACTTATGGCAACCGTACAAGAGTCAAACGGACATCTCACAGGAACAACGTCATGTACAGAAACAGCAGGAAAAGATGACGCATGGAAAGAGTTCACGCACATACAAGGAGAGCCAATCTGGATACGGATGTATAGAGGGCTAAACGTTGGTCTCCGGCAGTTATTTCCAAGGTTTTGGGACTCCTCACCTATGAGGTTAGCACTAGGGATGAGCTGTTCGGGTTCGGACGGTTCGGAGTTCGGCCCGAACTTTGACAGTTCAAAATTTCACGAACTTCGAACTTTTTGGGCGTGTTCGGTTCGAGTTCGAAAAAAAAAAAGAAATTTTGAACAAAATATAAAAAATGCTTAAAAAATGCTTAAAAAATACAAAAAATCTAGAAATAAAGAGACTCTTTACTGCAGAATATTATAAGCAACGGTTTATTAGATATTGAATTAAAAACGAATGTCTAGGTGCAAAGATTCTCACCTCTAAATGACCTTCTTTTTTTTCAAACGGCATAACAACAGATGTTTTAGTCTGGTCTAATCAATTTGATACATTTTATGTAGAATGAAGGTGTGGGGTGTCTGCTTCTGTTCTGAGTGAGTAATTTCCCTGCTAAAACTTCCTAATATGCTGCATTTAACTGCTGTGTGAAAAAATACAAAATTTCCTCATTGCCCTCTTTTCACATCTAAAGCAATGTTATTTTTCACCTCGGGATTAAACATTTATTTATTTATTTATTTATAAAAGGATTTTACCAGGAAGGATACATTGAGATTTCTCTAGTTTTCAAGTATGTCCTGGGTTCGAGAACATTGAGTGGTTACAGAAATACAAAATAGTAAAATGCAAGATATTAACACATTCACAGGGTTATTCAGAGAGCGGTGAAAAGCAGGAGAATAACTGGAGAATGGAAAATTCTAGGTCAAAATAGCCAAACCAGAAAAATTCTCCTATTTATCTCACTTTCCAAATCGGCTATTTGGTCTAGATTGTTCTCTTCTCCTGCCAGTTCTCCTGGCTTTCACCTCTCTCTCTGGGTTGTTCAGAGAAAGGTGAAAACCAGGAGAATGGCAGGAAAAGAGAACAATCTGGACCAAATAGCCGATTTGGAAGTGAGATAAGGCTAGGGTCAGACTAAACGCATTTTACACAGCGACCGTCAAAAAGTGCGTCTGAACGCATTGCCGTAATTTTTCACCGGAATGCGTGAAAAACGGTCATACGATGCGCATTTTTGTGCGTGAATTTTTACGGATCCAAACCAGAAAACTTTGGGTGGGGGGGGGCGTGGCCAGCTCTGCATGGGAGCAGACGTGTCTCTGTGGAGCTCTCTGGGATTATCCTATAACGAGGTTTTTATGGTGTCTTTTTCTGCGGATCTGCCCAACATTGAAGACCCTGTGCGGCTGGCCATTGCGGGGATTGCCTTGGGGCCCGTTTTAGCCCCCCTCGCCGAGGCACAGCTGACTTTTCATTTTGTGGAAACCCTCCAGCATCGAACGGCCGTCGGCCATTTTGAGGCCTACCTTTTGAAGCCTGGCAGCCTCGCTCCTCGTCCCTCCTGGGACCTCCAGATCCCCTGATGACTTGTTGCGGTGTCCCCCTGCCATCAGAGGCGCACAGTGTGGGGCTCCACGCACCTACCAGTGGCATGGAGGCTCTGTTTTCGGCCCTCGAGGCATGTCTTGAACGGTCGCCGGGTGGAGAGGAGCATCCGCTCGTTCCTGATTCATGGCGGCGACTGATGGTGATGCTGGGAGTCGGTCGGGTGACTGAGAGCCCAACAGATGAGGTACCGGGGACACTCAACCTAGCGGTCATCTGGTGAACGGTACTGACAGACGGAGTGCTGGACCGGGAGGCATGGATTGTGGGCTGCGCCTGTCTTCTCCGTGTTTGATGGGAAGCGTGGTCGACAGTCTGGCGCGTGACGACGGAGCTACCCTGACAGAGGAGGTGATGTCTGCGGGGGAGCCTTCCCCAGAGGCCGTGCTGAGGGCGCCGGCAGAGACCGTTGGGCCTGGTGCTGGTGAGGGGCAGCGTTGGCCAGGGTCTGGCAGTGCGGCCGCCGGGAAGGCCCAAGGACTGGTTGCCCTTCTTGTCTGCCACGTGGGCTTGTATGCAGCGCGGATTTCGTTCTTCATATCCGGGTGCACCTATGCTGACCAACCTGGCCTGTATGCTGTGACCTTACCTGTGTTACAGCGAAGACCATTCAGAGACACTGGATGAGAATATTACCCCAGAAGCAGTTTCACCCTTTTTGATGTTATTTTTTCTTTTAAGCATATCTTTTGTGAGGACTTTTCACCTTATTATTTTTTTTTTTTTTTTTTTTTTGGGCCCTTTTTGTGATATGTATGTCCCGGCTGGGGACATCCTAGCAGAGTCTTTATTCTCCTTTTACTTTGAGTAATTTTCTCTTTATTATTGCTACCCCCTCATTTTATTTTTGATCGCTTGACACTTTTTTTTTTTTTTTTTTTTTTTTCTCTTTCTTTTCTGCGAAGACCCCCCCCCCCATCTGTGTTTCTTATACCTGTTTTATGTCCTACATATGATTGAGATGTTACCCTGTTTACCTTACTGCCCGGGCAGTTTCGAGACACTGGCTGACAACAGGTCCGCATTTTTTCCCCATTTAATTATTTGATGCCAAATTGATGTTCTCTCACTGTTGTTCTCCCCCTCCCCCCACTTAATTCAGAGACGCTTCAGACTTTATTTCATTTCTTTTTTCCCGATGACATTCCCCCGGCAGGGGACATATATGAGACTTTTTGTTTTTATTATCTGAAGTATTTTTGATGTCTTTTTGTTATAACCCTCTCCCGTTTTTTGACATTTTGCTGATTTTCCAGTTCTAACTATTGCTGAGTAATCGCTGTTTATCCTTTTATTCCATTTTTAAGCAGTCTTAAGATGATCTCTGTGATATATCTCTTATTTTCTTTATTCTTAACTTTCAAGTCTCTATATATTATTTTAAATTGACTAAGTATGGCCCTGTGCGGCCATTCTATTTACAGATGACTAGCTCTGGTCCTGCGAGGCCATTTTCTTTATGATTGTTTTGATGCCTGTTTTAAAATAAAAAAACTTTAAATACAAAAAGAAAAACTTTGGGTGTCTGGACATTATGTTGGCCGGACATGAGCAGGGTCTGACGTCTCCAAATCACGCACACACGCCACTAGTGGACGCAGCGCACTCTGTACGTCCGTACTAGCGGTTCTGCGTTCTCGAAAAAATGCGTTCATTTTCCACTTGCGTTGCGCAGCCAGACTTTCGTGCGACCGTACTTTGTATATTGGCCGTCATTGCCCGTCATTTGCTGCTAGTGCGGCCGTGATTAAGTCCGGCTAAACGCACGTTAAAAATTTCGCTAGTCTGACTAGGGAAATTTTTTCTGGTTTGGCTATTTTGACCTAGAATTTTCCATTCTCCAGTCATTGTCCTGTTCTTCACCGCTCTCTGAATAACCCTGACAGGGTTATTCAGAGAAAGGTGAAACTCAGGAGAATGACTGAAGAGAAAATTCTAGGTCAAAATAGCCGAACCAGAAAAATTCTCCCATTTATCTCACTTTCCAAATCGGCTATTTGGTCTAGAATTTTCCATTCTCCTGCTTTTCACCGCCAAAAAATCTGTAAACTTTTTCTGCGTGTCCGAAAATGTCTCCCCTTTTCATATAGACTGCCGCCCCAAGCAGTTGTTTATGGATAGATTAAAGGAAAACTGTTTACCATCATTTGAAACGTAATTTTTTTGTTTTTAAGTGTTTCTATACATCCTAGAAATCCGCCACTTCACGGGCAGGTTATGGGGACCTCCTAGGCACGATATTTGAAGGAATTTTTCATTTTTAACCCTTATTTCATGGAAAACTCACTATCCCTTTAAAAAAGTTTTTTTTAAAACTTTTTGTCCTTGTTTCCTGTCCCCCAGGGCACTACCCGGACCCCCATACACCTTTTATGGCAAATATCTAGCATATATGCCCTCTTGGAGGGCACTCTAAAAACCGAATTTTCAGCCCCATTGACTTGCATGGTGTTCGAGTTCGGGTTCGTGTTTGGACCCGAACATATGGAAAGTTCGGGTTCGGGGCCGAACCGAACTCGGGCGGTGTTCGGCTCATCCCTAGTTTAGCACGTCCAATGGTCTGCACACTAAGAGACATTCAGCCCAGTTACGGCCCAGATCTGTTTTTGACAAACAAATGAATGACCAGGCTGAAGAGTCGACAGACACGGATATATGGATGGGGGTCTGGCATGATAATGGAGATGTATTTTCACAAGAAGAGTATTGTGCCCTTTCGAGGGAAGAAATAGATGGTGACCATCTCAGTGAAGCAGATTCCACTTCACATGATCTGACTGGAAATGTCAGTTTAGCTCGGAATCAAAGAGTCCGGCATCCTCCAGAACGCTGGCAAGCTCCAGACCCAGAGGGATTTCCATCGGAGGAGTAAAAGCTTGCGGAACCACAGATACTATGTGAACCGAAAGCACAGATTACAGAATGGAAGTCAGGAGGGTCTGGAAGATACATAGACTTGTACAGGACATTTTTGCTTTGTGTGGTTTTTTTTCAGAAAAGGGAGGAGTTGTGGTGTAGTTGTGCTGGCTGCCAATGGGGGGAAGTGGGTGTTTCTTTTGGCGGTTGGCTGTTGACAGTTGGTCATCCATTTTGTCTGCCAGTTGAGATTATAGGGAACCTGTGTGCTTAGTTGTTAATAAACCTATTAATGAAAACCCAAGACGTCTCGTATTATCCAGAACAGTACAATATCCATGTGAGCTGGGGGCAATATATATATTCATGTGAGCTGGGGGCAATACTATCTTTTTTACATTGCAGGAAAAAAAAGAGAGTAAGAATATATATATTTTTGGGGGGGAGTGGGGGCCCTTCATGGATTCTTGCACCGGGGCCCTCAGGTTTCTAGTTACGCCACTGCCTGGAGTGGCTGCCGGTGAGCAAAAGGATTTGTTTCAAATTCATTTACAGGAAAGGAATTGAGCCAGTTTAGTGATAAATGCAATCTGCTAACTTGTAGATCTATTTCATTCTCAGTGTGAGGAGATTCCACATGCAGTTCTTTATATTAGTTCATTTCATGTCTGTTTTAAGTTAAAATATATTTTGGCAGTAACGATATTCTAGAAGTGTGTGTTAATGAAAATTTGAAGCTGACACAGAAGTTAATGATTAACAAATCTGTGCAATGCATTTATACAATTTCTGTATTGCTTTCTGTTTAAGGTTTTTCACCTTTAGTTCAGCTAATCACTATGCAGCTATTCATCACTTTAGTTCATCTATTCATCACTTGAATTCATCTATTCACTATTCACCTATTTACCTAATCAACTATTCAGTTACTACTCAATCTACAGCTACTATATTTACTACCCAACTTACTGTTTCGCTTGCGTTCTGCAAGCCTCCTCAGTCGGTAATCGGTAAGATTACCGACTGAGGAGGCTTGCAGAACGCAAGCGAAACGCGTTTCGGATTTATTTCTTTTCGTATTTTATATTTTGTTCTTTCTGATTATTTTCGAATTTTGTTCCAATCGGATTTTATTTATTAAATTTTTCTTCTATTTTTAAGCCTTTTTTCCTCAATTTATTGGAGGCTTATTTTATCTCTCTCTATCTTGGAGGAAGGACCCCCTCTGTCCAACTAGAGGTCCATATGCCTTATATACAGAGCCATCATTTCGGAAGGCTCTGAATCACGCACATCCTACCATCCTAAGAAAATTTAGAGATTTTATACATGGGCGAAGTTCCTCCTCCACAAGAGATCTAAAGGCCAATCAATATGAGCCATTGGGGGCTCCACCTTGGATATTCTCTATCCTAAGAAAACTTCAAGACTTCCTACATGGGCGAGGTCCCCCTTCTATAAGAGACCTAAAGGCCAATTGATACGAGCCATTGGGGGCTCCACCTTTGTGAGTGTGACCATTTACACTACTTAGTGTGTTATAAATTATCATACTGTACTACGCGATCAATTTTTCTTTTCATATAGGGTGATGGTATTATATGATCAGATTTCCGAATAAGAAGGTCCAACCCTATGCTGACTATTTTAAAGCTAAGTTAATCCTTGTTTATATTTATCCATCGATATATGTACTGCGCTCCCTTTAAATACATTTATTTGTATTTTTCTATTTGACAATCTGTTAAGGTGACAGGTACACCTAAATAGGTGAGCAGCACAATAGATCACCAGTTCAATATAAGAGATAGCGCCGATTACTCTGAACGTCCTTTCGTTCTATTTTTAATAACTGGATTCCACTTTTCATTCACTTGCATTTATTTCCGGCGATGATGTTTGAAGTTCCTTTCAAGCGGGAAAATTGTGCAAAAATCAGAAAGCTTGACAGTTGTGCACGAATGCACAGTGTGCTCTGAATGCGTTCGTCTGACATTAGCCTTAGCGGTTTTACGCTCTTGCCTAACTTGCATCCGTTTGCCACGTGTGTTGTGCGTGTGCAGTTCGGTGCAGACGTGCTTAGTGTGTTGGTCTCCTTGCTCAGGATTCCATGCTACGACGAACATTAAACTTTGCGCCAACACGGATGTGATCACTGCGTTCGTCTGACAAGGGCCTTAGATCCAATGAATGATAATAAAAAGGGCTGTTGCAGAAAAATTTAAAAAACATTATAATAAAAAAATAAATAATAATAAAAAAATGGAAAAAAAATGTTGACAAAATAATCCCAAAAAATTCCTAAAAGATCTAAAAAAATCTAAATATAAAGAGACTCTTTACAGCAGAATAAAATAATAAACCGTTTTATTAGATATTGGACTAAAACTGGAATATGTTTAACATTGAAGCCTATGGGATTCTCCTGAATAAATCTTTTGAATGAAACCACCGAACAGCAGGGCATTTCAGTTACTTTTCCCTGCTGTTTTGTGTTCTCTGAATAGACGAAGCATTGCTTCTCTATGGGTATTTCACTGCCCTCGAACAGGCACTGTACTTGCAGGCAATTCGCCAACATTTGGCGAATTGCCTGCTCTCTGAATAGACGGATAGCCAAGAAATGTAGCCGTACGCTGAATTTCAGTGTTCGGTTACATTTCGGGGCCAGATCGACTCTCTTTGAATAACCCTGATAGTTTCATTGACAACCCGACAACCTAAACCGTAGCCAGTGTTTTTTCCCAGCCGGTACGTACCTACCGGCTGAGTACCGGCACCTTAAAAAAAATTCCCCTGCGTGCGTGTGCAGGTCACGCGGTCCGGCCCGTCAGGTGGTACTGAGACTCGTACCACCTGCTGGCCAGACCGTGTGACCTGCACGCATGCAGCAGCCTGCCCTTTCTTCAATGTGGACTCCAGGCATTGCGCTGCTGCGCTGCCCAGATGGCTCCTACCGCGGCCTGGAGGAACCCCCTGCTGCTGAGTGCCGACTCTCTCTCCGGGCTCCCCACACAGTCACCTATCAGAGAAACAGCTCTACTGCGGACAGAGGCCGGTAAATATGTAATGGGGGTTTTATTGCTGTGGATTCTGATATGCTCACACACACCTGCACTTTGCTGAGGGTTTTATTGCTGTGGATTCTGATATGCTCACACACACTGCACTTTGCTGGGGTTTTTATAGCTACATACCCCAGGGGTGTAGGGAATATATGGTATGTATGTGAACGTATGGCTGTGTGTGTAAATGCATGCGTTTGTCTTTAAACAGGCTGCTGTGAACCACCCCCATAGGAAATTATGGGATTTCCGTACTTGGGAGGTTTACAGCACGCAGGAACGCGCTGTAAAACGCCCAGGTGTGAACGGTGCCTAAATAATCAATTTAACTGTATTAAAATGTATATGACAAAATACATAGTTTCGTGCAGCGGCATTGTTAACCGTATACGGGTAGAAAAAAAAAATGCTGCTGCTTTTAGAAGAAAAAAAGGATTTTCTAAAATTTTATTTTTTATTTATTTTACACAAAAATAGCCATTTTGGGTATCATTGGAAACCAGAACGTTTTTTTTTTATTTTATAAAGACACATGGGTCCAGAGATACAATGCCTTCCCAAAATGGAATTTCCCTGCAGGGGAAATCCGAGTTTGTAATGTCATCACACATATGACGTCATCGCATGCGCGATGACGCCCAGGGAGCAGTCCCACCGCATGATTGACATCCAAGTTGTCAGCCCGCTGTTGCTGCAGCCTATGCTCGGTGCCAGATCAGCACTGCAGGGACGTTCGTGGAGCGTCCTCCGAGCTGGGGAGGGAATCCCTGACGCTCCACGGACATTCCAGCACTGCAGGGTAGACTGATGGGTCCCCAATCCGGGTCCCTCCCCAATCCAGGCCCTTTGGCAGTGCCCAAGAGCCGTTAGGTCAGTCCTCCCCTGTCTGATTTTTACATTGAGGTGTGTCTTTCGAAAGGTCAGAATCTGAGCTTTTCAGTGATACCATACATGATCATGTAATGCGTAAAAATAAAAAGCTGCAAATATATTTACTTTTTTCGCTGTTCTAGAGCAGTGGCATTAGATGATATTACTTATAAAGCATAATGCCACTACGCAAACTCACCTTCTCATTTTCCACGCCAGGAGCAAATGTGGAGGTGATGGTTCAACGTGTTATTACACTTTGGGCACCTGCATCTACATGATTTACACCCCACAATTCAAGTTAAGTGTCATTGAACAGGTAAGAGTCTGGCCATTCTAGTGATACCAAACATAACCATCAAATTGTAAAAATTTTAAAAAAAGCAACCCCACTCCCCTTTTTTTCGTTGCTAAGCAAAGGCAATCAAAAAATGCCAAAAAAGTTACGCCTTGAAAAAGACCCCAGGCCGACACCTATAATTTGATGGCCAGAATTTTGGTTGCTCCGGGCCGAAATGGAGCATTATTTTCCACAGCTAGGGTTAGACTTAGAAATTAAGGTTAGATTATCACTTGTGCTTTTTTTAGGGTTAACCCCTACCCTTCTGTTCCATTTTTGCTTAATTTTAAGGCAACAGATTCTGCCCTTACTTTCGATGCGGGCCCAGCGAGAAACGGTTTTAAAAAAAATTTAAGATTTTAATTATTTTGTTTTTTTCCCCAAAACAAAAATTTTAAAAGTATCATTGTGGGTGAGGGGTTAGGAACCATCCAGTTTTCTGCGCCTACAGGCTCCTGAGATGTAAATCTGTCTCTGATGTCACTCAAATCTCATTCATGCCTATTTCTGACCCCAATCTATATAGTATATATAATATTTAACATTCATGAAGTGCATGAACAGATGTCTGTTATGACCGTTCACTATAGGAGAATTCATGTACAATAGATATATTTCATGAACGACCATTTTTTTTCAAATAGTTTCGCTCTGTCGGGACACATATGTCCAAGTTAAGAAGTTACGAGTTCTAGATTCCAAAATAAACCACAATAGATCCATATCTGGAATATAAACATGTTTTTTACAGTTATCGTTAGCACAAAAAAGAAAAACATCTTTACAATAGCTGTTTGTGTCTTTTTTTTAACCATTGTCAAGATTAGGAAAGCTCTCTTTTCCTGGATTTACCAGATCGGTAGCTTTACTTTCGTCGACTGTCTTGCTCCACACATGGGACTGCGCAGTTGAGGTTATGAACTTTGGAAATCATCCAAGTTCTTCCTCAGCAGGATACCACGTGCTGGATCCTGCTTTGCTTGATATCAGCACACAATCTTATGATCTTCTTGTAACGCACATCAATTGTCTCTAGGTTCTTTTTGTTTGAACAACCAGCTGAGTTCACGCTTCATTCAGGTTGGAGGGAGTTAAAAATAGAGCAATGGGGAGGCGTGGCCGGACGTTGCAGCGCGTGGTCGCATGTAGAGAGAGCTCCTGTGACCGGCGCTGAGTTTCTAATCCTAACGGCTTCAATACAGCAACCCCGGGGCTGAAACTTCACACACAGGTGGGTGATACCTCCTAGCCCCCCAGATGGTGCCACCCAAGGCGCAGCGGGCGCTGGATCCGCTAAAATCGGTGAGAAAAGATCGGGTCCGTGAGGCCCAAGATGGCGGATCTCCCTCGTCTGTTTCCTCTCTCACGCTGGAGGCAGCTGCCGCAAGCCCACCCTGCATGTCTGACACATCACCACCATCGGAAAGCAGGCTTCATGCCATGCTGCAAGAACTCAGATCTACCATCCAAACGGATCTTAAAGAGGCGCTGCAGGAGCTGAGGCCCGATGTACAAGACCTGGGGGAGAGGACTGACTCGTTAGAATCTAAGACAGACGACTTATGCTTAGCCCATAATGACCTGGTGGACCGTCACATAGCTTTGCAAACAGCACATGACACTATGGCAACGAAATTGGCCGACATGGAAGACCGCTCACGGCGTAATAATATACGGATCCGGGGCATTCCGGAGGCAGTGGGCTCCGCTGATATTCAGCCTTATATTTTGGAACTACGTTTTCGCCGCAGGATTTCCTGATGGATCGGGCACACAGATTGCCGCGTGCAAAAAATCTGCCGCCCTCAGCATCTAGAGATGTTTTAGTCCGGGTGCACTTTTCTCACGTTAAAGAAGCGTTAATGAGAGCGTCACGGAAATCTATGCCTCTACCTTGTCCATATGCCGAAGTTTCTTTCTATGCAGACCTGTCAACAGCTACTATGTCTAAACGAAGGGAATTTTCGTCCTTCACCAAAATTTTACGTGACCACAACATGGCGTATCGCTGGGGATTTCCCACAAAGATCTTGTTATGGCGGGAGGGAGTCCTGCACGTCATCCCTGAGCCCATCACGGGCATGCGTTTGCTGACAGAGTGGAAGGTGGTGTCTGAGTTTACTCCCCCTCGTGAGGAATCATCTTCGCTGCTGATAGTCTCTCCGGAGTGGCACCGGGTCCGGCCTAAGTGAGATGGTATGATCCGGCGCTTTCTTGCTTCCGGGCGTGGTCCTTTTATTCCACCAGGTGTTCTAAGTCTACTTGGGCGGTGAGACTTTGGTGTGATTGCAGGACTTACCCCTCTTGATTCGTCTGGTGGGTGGCGCTCTCTGGGGTTCCGTTCCTTCAATCGGCTAGCCCCGAGGCCTTCCAATGGCCTGTATATTGGCGCAGTCACCTTCATGACTGAAGTTGGGACTGTTGTTTTTTCCCTACTGGAGTTTTTTTCTTGAACGTGTTCTTTTTCCATTTATATCAATCTGCTGTGTTGATTGACTCCACTCAACTGCACTTATGGAGTGCATTTTTTTTTCCTTTTTTGGGTTTTTTATGTTTTTTATGCTTTTTATGTTTTTTCTTTCTTTTTTTTTTCTTTTCTTTTTTCTTCCTTTTCTGGTTCGTCTTATGTTTGTCCTGTATGTATTGTTTGGCTCATTGGTATGCACTGTGATATATCATTCCAGGCACTGTTGTAAGCAGAGGAGTCCCTCCATCCTCCCATGGAGATTGTATGTCATGGCCGCTGTGAGATTTAGAGGGATGGGCACAATTGACAATGAGTAAACCTCAATTCCAAATTTACTCCTTAAATGTCCGAGGCTTGAATACTCCGTACAAACGACATGCTTTATTTCGTGATCTGCATAAGTCTCACCGAGCTGTTGTATGTTTACAAGAGACTCATTTTTGTAAGAAACGCCCGCCGTTTCTAAAATCGCGCATGTATACTGAGGCGTATCACTCCACTGCCCAGACGAAATCTAAAGGTGTCTCGATCCTGTTCCATAGAGATTGGACCTTTGTGTGTTCGGCTCAGTATATTGATCCGTTGGGCCGCCTTGTGATTCTGGTGGGCACGCTGAACGAATTACCAATCACTATAGCCAATTTATATCTTCCTAATGACAACCCAATTTCTTACCTTCGGAAAGCTTATGGTAGAGTGAAAAAAATATCTAGTGGTACGTTGTTTCTATGTGGGGATTTTAATTGCACTCCTGACCCTGACGTTGACACTCAATCAAGCCAACCCCGCTCCACCCCAGCCTCTAGTAAACAGTTACGGGAATTTATGCATTCATTTGAACTATATGATGCTTGGAGGATATCTCACCCTGCTACGCGCGATTACACTTTCTTTTCTCATGTTCATTCCTGCTATAGTAGAATTGACTTATGTTTGGTACATAGCTCTGCTCTGTCTCGCCTACTAGAGGCGACCATCGGCATTATCACGTGGTCTGACCATGCTCCGCTTACGCTTACCTTTGAGGCGGCTTTTCCGCCAAGGGGTATGGGGAACTGGAGACTTAACGACTCGCTTATTGTGAATAGGGATGACGTGACAAATACAATACAACTCCTTCAGGAGTATTTCACAGCGAATATGACTGAGGATGTTGCGACATCGTTGCTTTGGTTGACCCATAAAGCTGTTCTGCGAGGACATTTTATACAAAAAGGAGCGCAACGTAAGAGACGTTTTAATGCTCAGACGACTGCCCTTCTACGACGAATCACTGTATTAGAGTCCCAGAATAAAATCTCTCCTGCCCCAAATATTACCGCTCAGTTGACTTTACAGCGCCGCGAGTTAGAACACCTTATGCTCCAGGTCACGGCGCGTTCAATTAGACTGCTTAATTATGCTCATTATACCCAAGGGAATAATCCGGGGAAATTGCTGGCGTCTAAATTGAAAGTGAAAAGAATGCAAACTAACATACCGTTCCTTTTGGATGCTAATAGCGTGAAGATTTATAACCCAGCCCTTATCACTGATGAATTCGCACGCTACTATGCCTCCTTGTATAACCTGGGACTAAATAACACCGTGTCGACCCCTGCACTAGACGACATAGAGCTCTTCCTACAGGCGGCTAGTCTCCCTTCTAGATCTCCCTCTCAGGCTACAGGTTTGCTTGATGCGTTTACAGAGGAGGAGGTACATAAGGTTATTAATGCACTGCCGAAAAATAAAGCTCCAGGCCCTGATGGTTTTACGAACCTGTATTACCAGAAATTTGCTTCCTCTCTAGTCCCGATTCTCACCCTGGTTTTTAATGATATTAAGGATACCGGCATCATTCACCCGGAGATGCTGCAAGCGACAATAGTCACCCTGCCTAAACCCGGTAAACCCCCGACACAATGTGCCAATTTCCGTCCCATCTCCCTGTTGAATGTAGATGCAAAACTATATGCTAAATTACTAGCCAATAGAGTGGCCCCCTTGCTTCCTTCCTTGATTGCGAATGAACAAACTGGCTTTGTCCCGGGCCGCCAAACATGTGACAATACCCAACGTTTTTACGACATACTCGACTTGGCCCATAGGACTAATACTTCTGGACTCTTGTTGGCATTGGATGCTGAAAAGGCGTTTGATCGCCTGCACTGGGGGTATATGCGGACGGTGTTACTAAAGTTTGGTTTCCCAGAACCATTTATAAATAGTGTTATGGCCCTTTACTCAGCTCCGTCGGCGAAGGTACTGGCTTCGGGGTTTTTATCCTCCGCTTTCCATATAACCAACGGCACCCGTCAGGGTTGTCCATTATCCCCGCTAATATTCATTCTGGCCTTAGAACCCCTAGCGCTGCAGATTAAAACTGCTCCGGCAATTAAGGGTTTACCAACCCCGAATGGGGAACATAAATTGGCACTGTTTGCAGATGACATACTGCTTTTTCTGACCACACCGGAGACCTCGCTCCCTCCCCTGTTTAATCTCCTCGATAGTTTTGGCGCGATATCCTATTATAAAAATAACATGAGTAAAACGCAGGCTCTCCCCAGAAATATTGCTGCCTCATCCCTAAGCTTTATGCGACGCAAGTACCCTTTTGATTGGCGTTCTACCTCTTTAAAATATCTGGGTATATCCCTCTCTAAATCGTGAGGAACCATCCTTAGGGAAAATTTTATGCCACTATTGACCTCTATAGAGACACAGCTCTCCAAATGGAGCACAAACGAATCCTCCTGGTTGGGCCGTATGGCGGCCATAAAGATGTGTATCTTACCCCAAATTTTATATTATTTCAGGAATATCCCTGTTTTTATCCCAACGCACTTATTGCTCCGGCTGCAAAAACTACTCCATGCACACATTTGGAAGGGGAAACCTCGAGTGTCGGCCTCCACGGTTACAATGCCGCGGCGTAATGGTGGGTTGGGCTTTTTGGATCTACAATCTTATTACAAAGCAGCCTTACTAGCTCAACTGTTATCATCAATGCATCAAAAAGAACCACCACTATGGTTGCAGCTGGAGATATGCTATGATTTTCCCCTACAGAATTCATGACCTGATGTGGCTTACGTTTCTACCGAGGAATAGCACCGCGGGTCCCAGAGTCCCAGAGTGCATCTCTTATTGCAGATATATGGATTTTTTGTGAGACAGCAGCACCGGGCAAGGACTGACATTGTGGTGAGTGCTTGACCCAGTGAAAAGAGATAATAATAAATATATATCACTTCCTAGAAGAGCCTCCAGTTGGAGTTATGGGGGACTGCTTTAGTTAAACTAGGAATGCTTACTGGTTTGGGTATTTAGCTGTTGATATAAGATTTAGAACCAGAAGGGGTTATGGGGTGTTTGGGGGATAGACATGTGGTTCTGGAGGTTAGGTGCAATGGTCTATTCTATGTAGGGTTAACTTTGAGGTGTATTTAGGGCCAGGGGATTTGGTATAAAGGGATACTAAGGGTTAATGTAAGGGTAGTAATAAATTTAACAAACTAAAATTACTGTACCTCTCCTTGCAGATTGCTCCTAAGTGGTTAATGCTGCTCTTCTTTTGATGCTGGCTGCTCCTCCTGCCTCGGCTAATGCAGTTCCCACGTGCACTTTCACACTGAGCGGTGACCCGGAACCTCATTAGCCACACACTGTGAGGAAGGAGGAAGCTGGCTCAAAGGGCAGAAAACCGGCACTAGCCACATGGTACAGCTCAGCTGCAGGACAGTGACGGGAGGGAGAAACATACTCCCACCATGTCAGATCCTGAAGGGGATTTGTGCACTCGGAGCAATTTGCCCAATCCTGTACATTTGCATGTCTGGGGCTGGTCTCTCTGCGAGCTGCAGGCAGCCAGTCACACTGGCCCACTGAACCATCGGCCCACCGGGATTCTCCCGGTAGTCACGATGGCAACATTTCTCACTTTTACGACATTGAGATGTTTTTGTTCCAATATGAGCTGTGCATAGGCGTGCGCAGCCTATTGCATTAGGGTGTGCACCCAAAAGCTCAAAACACACACATATATATATATCACATACATACATACATACATACAACGACACACACACACCATTACTATGTGTATGCTTCAGGGGTTAAGCAACCTTCAATACCCAGACGTTTTGAAACTACATTTCCAATGAGTCTCATCTATCTTAATTATTGGCCGAGCAACATAGGAGATATAGTTCCAAATGAGCTAGAGGACCAATGACCCCGGTATACATCAGGTCACCTCAAAATGCTAGATCAAAAAATTTAAATTTGGATTTTGATCACATGCAGCGTGTAAATTTATTTTACCACATTTTTTCATCCAAAAGATTGTTAGTTAGCGCGGGCGCACCATATTAAAATCCAAACGCTAATCTGTTAGAAAACCAGTTACCGTTTGGAATCTTGCACTTTTCAGCTCCCTATACTTAACATGGGGAGTGGAAAGTGTTAATCAGCATTAGCATTACAATCTACTAGCGCTGATTACCGTCCGGTTGCGGTTACTGAACATTTACTCACAACCAGGACCTGGTGCTAATGGATTCCACTTCTGCAGAATCAGTCAGCAACAGCTGAACCCCCCCCCCCAAAAATCAGATACTCACCTCTCATCCCGCAAAAAGAACGACTGCTACATTCACCTCTTCTGGCCGCCAGGAGCAGAGGGAGACTGGGAGAAAAAGTCCCTCAGTCTCACTCTGGGAATCACTATGTCGACCTGACGGATCTCACAAAGACTTCAACGACGTGCCGAGTACATCCTCTACACACAAACATGAAACCAGAGGATGCGCTCAGCACGTCGTCAGCAGCAAAGTGGTTAAATGTTAAAAAGGAGTGAAATTTGAGTAGAGTGGCCCATTTAACCTCTTGCTGACTTGTACCAATACAGTCTCCTACCTGTACCTCACGATACTGCCAAGACGCTCGCTGTAATTCTTTTTGTGGAGTGCAGGCAGCAGATATTGTGGTGATTTCTGTGCACAATACAATCCTTTATGGTACAAGACAAGGGGGCAACACCGGACAAGGAAACAGGTGCAGAATTTTACGCAAAGCAGCCTGTTTAAAGACAGATACATGCAAATATACACACAGCCATACGTTCACATACATAACTATATATCCTCCTCCCTACACCCTGGGGTATGTAGCAATAAAGCCCACATTAATGTGCAGTGTGAATGAGCATATCCCAGAAACCACAACAATAAAACTCACAGTAATGTACAGTGTGCATGAGCGTATCAGAGATTCGCAGCAATAACACCTTCAGTAATATACAGAGTGTATGAGCGTATCAGAGCTCCACAGCAATAAAACTCAGCAATGTGCAGCGTGTAAGAGCGTATCACAGAATCCACAGCAATAAAACCAAGCAATGTGCGGTGTGAATGAGCGTATCACAGAATCCACAGCAATAAAACCAAGCAATGTGAATGAGCGTATCAGAGAATCCACAGCAATAAAACTCAGCAGTATGCAGTGTGTATCAGTGTATCACAGAATCCACAGCCATAAAACTCAGCAGTATGCAGTGTGTATCAGTGTATCACAGAATCCACAGCCATAAAACTCAGTGTATCACAGAATCCACAGCCATAAAACTCAGCAGTATGCAGTGTGTATCAGTGTATCACAGAATCCACAGGCATAAAACTCAGCAGTATATGTGTATCACAGAATCCACAGGCATAAAACTCACCAGTATATGTGTATCACAGAATCCACAGCTATAAAACTCAGCAGTATTTGTGTATCACAGAAGCCACAGCCATAAAACTCAGCAGTATATGTGTATCACAGAATCCACAGCCATAAAACTCAGCAGTATATG
Organism: Leptobrachium leishanense; assembly: GCA_009667805.1. Classification (NCBI taxonomy): domain Eukaryota; kingdom Metazoa; phylum Chordata; class Amphibia; order Anura; family Megophryidae; genus Leptobrachium; species Leptobrachium leishanense. Next base: position 132,989,330 of record CM019068.1, read on the forward strand.
TGTATCACAGAATCCACAGGCATAAAACTCAGCAGTATATGTGTATCACAGAATCCACAGCCATAAAACTCAGCAGTATATGTGTATCACAGAATCCACAGCCATAAAACTCAGCAGTATATGTGTATCACAGAATCCACAGGTATAAAACTCAGCAGTATATGTGTATCACAGAATCCACAGCCATAAAACTCAGCAGTATATGTGTATCACAGAATCCACAGCCATAAAACTCAGTATTTGTGTATCACAGAATCCACAGCCATAAAACTCAGCAGTATATGTGTATCACAGAATCCACAGCCATAAAACTCAGCAGTATTTGTGTATCACAGAATCCACAGGCATAAAACTCAGCAGTATATGTGTATCACAGAATCCACAGGCATAAAACTCAGCAGTATATGTGTATCACAGAATCCACAGGCATAAAACTCAGCAGTATATGTGTATCACAGAATCCACAGGCATAAAACTCAGCAGTATAGGTGTATCACAGAATCCACAGCCATAAAACTCAGCAGTATATGTGTATCACAGAATCCACAGGCATAAAACTCAGCAGTATATGTGTATCACAGAATCCACAGCCATAAAACTCAGCAGTATATGTGTATCACAGAATCCACAGGCATAAAACTCAGCAGTATATGTGTATCACAGAATCCACAGCCATAAAACTCAGCAGTATATGTGTATCACGGAATCCACAGCTATAAAACTCAGCAGTATTTGTGTATCACAGAATCCACAGGCATAAAACCCAGCAGTATTTGTGTATCACAGAATCCACAGGCATAAAACTCAGCAGTATTTGTGTATCACAGAATCCACAGGCATAAAACTCTGTTTAAATATTTAAAATACACTATTAAAAAATATTTTTGATATATGAAAATTGCACCCTCTCCTGCTCACCTTTGTTTTTTTTTTTGCTTGCAGGGAGGGTGTTTGGATATCTATCATTGGTGGTCCAGTGGCACAGATGGGGGGAGGTCAAAGAGGGGTAACCCGGCTGGCCGCATCTGATGGATAGCCGCCGGGACCCCTCATTTCCGCGGGCCTGGCAGCCTCCGCTTCCCTGGTGGTCCCTGTGGTTCGTGGGGTGCTGCACTGCGCTCTGTACATGGCGCACAGACCGCACAGCACATCCCTCACTGACACGAGCGGCCGGCGATCTCTGATGACCTGTCACCTGACCGCCGGCGCTTACTGTCTGTGTCAGAGCGCCGGCGGTCAGGTGACAGGTCATCAGAGATCGCCGGCCGCTCGTGTCAGTGAGGGATGTGCTGTGCGCCATGTACAGATCGCAGTGCAGCACCCCACGAACCACAGGGACCACCAGGGAAGCGAGGCTGCCGCCAGGCCCGCGGAGACGAGGGGTCCCGGCGGCTATCCATCGGATGCGGCCAGCCGGGACCCAGGATGTGCCGCGGGCCGGCATTAGGGTGTGCCTAGGCACACCCGGCACACCCCGTGCGCACGCCTATGGAGCTGTGTGAGTTTGGGGAAGTTCTGACCCACAAGAGACAGAATTTGAAAATTCAGAATGAACCAACATGTCACATGCCTGAATAAGAGGCAATGGCTCGGATTGACATACCTGAATTCAGTAATGTAACGTGGGGTCCCTTACCCACGTGCACAAAGCTTCCCTTGCTGTCAATGTCCTGAAGCAGTACTGATTCTGGCCCAAACCCACCCAGTCAATAGCCAGAGCCCTTAGCAGAGTGAAAACAAAACTGGAAATGACTTTATTTAGGGTTTCCAAGTACAAACACAGACAGGGCGATGTGCACAATACAATGGTAAAACATGCCCCAGCATTTCCATACTGAATAGCCTCCCCTTCCCACACATACACCCTCGTGTAATAGACAATGGCTGGGGAAGGGGCAGAGAAATCGGTTATAAGCCAGATTCTGGGGAGTTGGATGGAATCAGGGGAAACAAAGGAATCCATTACTTACAGATCCAAATAAGGGAAACAACAGTGTATAACAGGACACTCCAATAAACACATAAGGAAATAATAATATAACAGACATGAGAGGGATGGGGCACAGAGAACACAAACACCCTGCTCCTACAATTGTAGGTAGAGAGGGTCTTCAACAAAGGACATGGCTGGAAAACATTATAACACATCAGGCCCGCACATCTCAAACGCACCTTTAGGTCCATGTACCCCAAGTCTAAAGTGACTACAGTCACAAGTAAAGACGTGTGTGCAGATACATTTGTCGATACAGTGAATATAGGAGTAAATTCTCTGTTTTCACATTCAGGTGTGTAACTCTGGCTACTTTGTGCCAAAACCGTTCCCACATTCATGCCATCAAAATGACTTTGCATCAATGTGAATGAATTCGCTCATGTTTAGTAAGCCCACCCTTTGCTCTAAAACATTTCTCACATTCAGAACAAGCAAATGGCTTCTCTCCTGTGTGAATTCTCTCATGTACAGTAAGGGCACGCTTTGTTATAAAACATTTCTCACATTCAGAACAAGCAAATGGCTTCTCTCCTGTATGAATTCTCTCATGTACAGTAAGCTCACCCTTTGTTATAAAACATTTCTCACATTCAGAACACGCAAACGGCTTCTCTCCTGTATGAATTCTCTCATGTATAGTAAACTCACTCTTTGCTCTAAAACATTTCTCACATTCAGAACACGCAAACGGCTTCTCTCCTGTATGAATTCTCTCATGTTGAGTAAGCTCACCCTTTGCCTTAAAACATTTCTCACATTCAGAACACGCAAACGGCTTCTCTCCTGTATGAATTCTCTCATGTATAGTAAGCTCACTCTTTGCTCTAAAACATTTCTCACATTCAGAACACGCAAACGGCTTCTCTCCTGTATGAATTTTCTCATGTGCAGTAAGATCACCCTTTGCTCTAAAACATTTCTCACATTCAGAACAAGAAAATGGCTTCTCTCCTGTGTGAATTCGCTCATGCACCGTAAGATCACCCTTTGCTCGAAAACATTGCTCACATTCAGAACATGCAAATGGCTTCTCTCCTGTATGAATTCTCTCGTGTGCAGTAAGCTTATTCTTTTTTCTAAAACATTTCCCACATTCAGAACATGCAAAGGGCTTCTCTCCTGTATGAATTCTCTCATGTGCAATAAGCTTATCCTTTCTTCTAAAACGTTTCTCACATTCAGAACATACAAACCGCTTTGCTCCTGTATGAATTCTCTCATGTACAGTAAGCGCAGTCTTTGTTCTAAAAAATTTCTCACATTCAGAACATGAAAATGGCTTCTCTCTTGTATGAATTCTCACATGTATAGTAAGCTCACCCTTTGTTCTGAAACATTTCTCACATTCAGAACATCCAAACGGCTTCTCTCTTGTATGAATTCTCACATGTATAGTAAGCTCACCCTTTGTTCTAAAACATTTCGCACATTCAGAACATCCAAACGGCTTCTCTCCTGTATGAATTCTCTCATGTTCAGTAAGCTTACCCTTTGATATAAAACATTTCTCACATTCAGAACATGCAAATGGCTTCTCTCCTGTATGAATTGTCCCATGTTGAATAAGCTGACTCTTCGCTTTAAAACATTTCTTACATTCACCATATGCAAACATTTTCTCTCCTATGTGAATTCTGTGTATACCAAGACTTGCATTTGTGCATAAACATTTCTCACTTTTACGACATTGAGATGTTTTTGTTCCAATATGAGCTGTGTGAGTTTGGGGAAGTTCTGACCCACAAGAGACAGAATTTGAAAATTCAGAATGAACCAACATGTCTGAATAAGGATCATTGTTTTGGACCTTTTCATGTAACAGCTCAGAATGCTCTGGTTCTTTTTGATTTTCTTGGAAATCCAGAGTTTCATCTTTGATTATTTCCTCTTGCTTTACTGACAGAAGCTTCATGAGGTTCTCTTCAAAAATTATTCCTGCAGACATTTTCAGACTCTTGCTGTACTCCTGCAAAAGAATAGAGTTTCTAGTCGTGGTGTAGACTTTGTGTAATAACCCGAGGGTAGGGCAGGTTTGGTCCTTATATACAAAAGGAAGGTTACTAATGGCACAAATAATTCAGTCAAACAATACCGATACTTCTTAGTTGTAGCTATGGACACAATATGATTCACAGGTGTTAAGATGCTACATTTTGGTATTAAGAGCAATATACTCAAAATGAGGCCTGGTGGCACAGAGCTCTCTTTTCATTTGCACACTGACTGAAGCGCAGTGCTGAAACGCGTCTCAGTTTTTTATTATTAAAATACTTTTTGGGTAGGTCGGATGTCTTTTTACGGAGTCAGGTGGTAGGCTTCCCTAAACAGAAGGGTCTTTAGGGAGCGTTTAAATTAAAGGAACACTCTACTCAAAAATCACTCCACCCGTTTTTTTATCCTAATCTATCCCTATTCCCTTAATAAATCTTTATTTTTATTTTTTTTGTGTAACTGTAATACTTACCCTAAAATCCACTTGCTTCCAGCGGCGTCTTTTTTTTTTTTTACTCACCTCCCTCCTCTTCTGCTCCCGTCCTTCTTGCATTGGACTTGCCTTCTGGTTTATGTCGGCAGGCTTCCTCCCGGCTCCCTCTGAGGATTAGTGTTGCGCGCAAGAGGATGCGCGCAACACTAACCCTCAGCCGCTGCCGCCAGCTACTGCGGCGAGTTGGAGACGTCATCGCGCTGAAAGCGCAATGACGTCTCCTACTCGGCAAAAGTCGGCAGAAGCAGGAAATATGATTCCCGCTCTGCTGACTGACAGCTGGGTGGGCGGAGTAAAGTCCTCCGCCTCTCTCAGCTGTTTTCAGCTTTTTCTGCTGAACTGCTGAGCGGAGGGAGGGGGGACAGAGGGCGGCATACTCCGGGCATCATGACCACCTAAAATAGCTTAGGTGGTCATGTTGCTTAGAGTGTCCCTTTAAGCCAGATTTGGGGACAGTCATATTGCAAGGAAGAGCATTCCATAGGGTCAGCGCCTCATGAGAAAAGTCCTGCAGTGTGGCATCTGATGAGGTAATGATGGACTATGCCAGGCGCAGGTCATTGTTGGATCTTAGGAGATGGGCTGGAGTGGATCTGGTGACTAGTGAGGACAGGTGGTGGGGAGCGGCGTTAGTGAGGGTTTTGTAGGTCAAGGTGAGTAGTTTGAATTTGATTCTGCTGTGGATGGGGAGACAGTGCAGGGATTAACAGAGCGATGTGTGAGATGGATAAACCAGGCTGATGTGTTTAGGGTGGACTGCAGGGGGGAGAGGCGGGAGATAGGAAGGCCAGTCAGGAGGTTGTTTCAGTAATCCAGGCGGGAGATAACAAGCGAGTGGATAAATTGCTTGGTGGTGTTAGCAGTCAGAAATGGACAAATTTTGGCGATATTGAGGAGATGAGTGATTGGATGTAGGGGCTGAAGGAAAGTCTGGAGTCAAGAGTCACTCCAAGGCAGCGGACTTGGGCAGAAGGAAGGATAGGGATACCGTCAGCAATTATAGAGAAGTCAGAAATTGGAGTAGAGTTAGAGGGGGGAATTAGAAGCTCGGTCTTGGACATATTGATCTTCAGGTAGTGAGCTGCCATCCAGGCAGAGATCCCAGACAGACAATCACTGACCTGAGAGAGAACAGAGGGAGAAAGATTGGGAGCGGACAGGTAGATCTGAGGGTCATCAGCATATAGGTGATACTTGAAGACATAGTTGGTGATGAGTTTACCCAGAGAGGGGGTATAGATAAAGAGCAGAGGACCTAGTACTGAGCCTTAAGGTACGCCGACTGACAGAGGCATTGAAGAGGAGGAATTGCCAGCACGGGATACTGAGAAGGCTCTATTAGAGAGGTACGATTTTAGCCAGGAGAGGGTGGTATCGCAGAGACCAAGAGAGAAGAGGGTCTCTATGAGGAGGGGATGGTCGACTGTATCAAAAGGCAGCTGAGAGGTCAAGTAGGATCAGTATGGAATAGTGGCCATTGCATTTAGCAGAAAGGAGGTCATTTGTAACCTTTGTGAGAGCGGTTTCTGTTGAGTGTTGGAAGTGAAAGCCATATTGCAGTGGCTAAGCAAGGAGTTGGAAGACAGGAAGCGGGTTAAGCGGTCATAGACTAGTCATTCTAGCAGTTTTGATGCTAGTGGAAGTAGTGAAACTGGACGGTAGTTTTCAGGGGAATGTGGGTCGAGGGAGGGTTTCTTGAGAATGGATGAGATAGTGGCATGCTTGAAGGGAGAGGGGAATGAGCCAGAAGAAAGAGCTACGTTAAAAATGTGAGTAAGAGCAGGATTGATAGATGAGGACAGAGAAGATTATAGGTGAGAAGGGATAGGGTCTAGTTGGCAGGTAGTGGGGCGTGAGGAAAACCAAGAATAGACTTCATCCTCTGTGGTTGGGGCAAAGTGGCAAGGTGGGGTTGGCTGGGGAGGAGAAGTGATATTGGTTTGTGCTGGGATATTGTTACGGATTGTGAGTGTTTTCTTTATGAAATAGCAAGATCTTGAGCGCGGAGGTCAGATGGGGAAGCTGGTGCAGGTGGGTAGAGGAGCGAGTTGAAGGTTGAGAACAGTCTTTTAGGGTTGGAAGAAAGTGAAGATATAAGAGAGAAGTAAATTTGTTTAGCGAGGTGAAGAGCAGTTGTGTATGAGCGGAGAAGGCACTTATAGTTGAAGTCAGCTTTACCCCCCCCCCCCATTGATTTTATTCATCTTCTTAATTTTTTGTCATTATTAAATTCGTTTTAATTTTATTTATATGGCTTTGTGCCCCGTTTTTCCTATCCTCCACTTATTTAGCCAGCGATGAAGGAAGAGAACAAGTAGGCAGAAGACCCCTTCCTGGTCTCTCTAGCGGCCCATACCCGAGGACAGACCTAGGAGGTGAGCAGCATCGTAAGAGGTCAGGTACTCATCCACTAAGAAGTACCGTATGCCTAAAAGCTGAGCCTGAAGTAAACGAGGCTCCAACATTGGTGAGTGAGACTCATAATATAATTCTGCATTATATCCTTATACTCTGTTACGCTATGAGAGTGCCGTCTCTCTCTGTATTTCTATTTTGAGGTGACTTGAAAGACGTAAAGAAAGGGAACGCCGCCCTCTAGTTGGCTAGAGGCATTTCAACCCAGAGCCGGGACGCATAAGACTCTGGAATTTGTAAATGCATTTCTACTGTATTTGGCACCAGGATTTCTATTAAGCAATTTGCACTATTGCCTTCTACTTTCTCTCCTTTTTTTCTTCTGCATTTATGTTGAGATCTACCAATTGGACAAAGAAGGAACAACATCCGGATACAAACTTCCACATCGTATTTATTTACCAAGTTACTAAGAACTCTTTTCTATGCACCTTTGCACTTTTTTGTTTTTAGGAGTCATCCATTTATAGGACTGTTTTTTTTTCCCCACTGGCTATGATTATCTGCACTTTAGGCTGGATAATATGAACGGGACCTATATCAATACCATAGATACTAGAGTATAGCGCGACCAGTATACAACGCGTTCGATAGAGATTCATTTTAAGGCATGACACGGAGGCTCCTATTTGCAGTCTCTTTCTTACTTTAATAAACAGTAGCAAGAAGTAGACAGAAAAGTATATATCCATATATATAAACTTTGATAAGAAAAAACGATAGTACGTCCTGAAACACCCCATTCCATAACGCAGCATGGACTGTCCTGAGTTAACATAAGATTCCCCCTGACGTCCATTAAACCTCTTTCTTGCTACTCAGCGGACAGTTAAGTATACAAAATTTTTTTCCCCAGCCTCCCTGCGCTTAAGGGAGTCTGGGACGCTTTATTTATATCCTTGTAATGTATTTATTTATTCATGCTGTGTATTTAATCTGTCAGCGTTTTGGCCGTTGGGTTTAGGATCTGTAACTGGGTGTTACAATCCTGTCTTTACACCTCCCACGGCCTGCGCTGTGAGTCACCGAGTTTCTCCTCATGCGTTAGGCTCCGCCCCTATCTCGCGGCGTTTTCGCGGGCTTTAGGCGGCGGCCATTTCAAAACAAAGAAAGACTTGCTTTTAAAACCATGTCGCTCTCCAAGCACAATTCGCGCTCCGGTCAGCACGATTCCGACTCTGAGGGTGAGATGATGCACATCTCTACCCTCGCTGATCGGCATGGCTTACCCCTGCGCTCCCAGAGGGAGGACCCTGAGACAAGGCTGGAGGCTCTGGAGGCTTCCATCACCCGAATGCAGTCGGCGGTCACCTGTATGTCGGAGTCCTTCTCCCGCGCCTGGGCTGACCGTAATGTACCATCCACTTCATATACTCCCCATTATTTTATGCCTCCCATACCTGTTAACCCCTGCCCTACGGTTTCCTCTGGAACACTTACCCCTGCTCACTCAATGTGTGCCCATGGCCCTAGCTTTAATTTAGCTTCACATCCTCCTCAATTGAATTTTAATCGACCCATGAGCTCTCAGGCTCTAAACAGACCCCAGAGCTTTCATGCTCACAGTGAGACCGCGCTTGACAATCTGAGCGCCAGAGGGGCTGGCATCCCTGTTCAACTGCCTGAACCCCATAACATCCCCGCACAAAAAAGAGCCCTTGACCGCGGGGCGTGTAAAGCGGTAGGTTTGCCTAAACAGCAAAAAACGTGCACCTCTCTGTTACCGGCTTATCCGCTTTCAGATGAGGATGAAGGGGATAAGGCTTATGATTATGAGGAGCCTTTTGAAATACATGCGCCCGCTTATGATGCGCAGTTGGAGGAGGATGTTTTACCACCTATTTTCCCAGGGGCCACCCCACGAGAAATCATTTATGACCCGCAGGGTAACCCCCTATTTCACCCACAAACAATTTCCCACCCACGCTCAACATAGTGGTATCCACTGCCCCATGTGGCTAAGTGGATTGATCAAAGGGCTCCCCTAGACCGTCCCTCCAGAGCAACTATGAGGGCTGAGTGTCCCCGACCTACCACCGCGGGCAAAGTCTGCCTTACCCCGGTGGTAGACGAATATTTTGAAAAATTCCTGGGAGGAAAAGGGTGGACAATAAAAAAGGGCATCGACAATGCTCTGCGCATGATACAGGACAAAGTCCTTGATATGTCAGGTCCCTTAACACGCCTTTTCGAAATGGTGGAAGATGCTAAGCTCTCTGGTAATCCCCTAGAACCGGGAGGATGTCGGGGGATGGTTACAACGCACTATGTGCTTGTTCGGGAACGCTAATGCGGCAGTAGCGGCAGAACGCCGTAAAGCAATCCTGATAAAAATGGACCCGCAATTCACTACTCTAGCCCCAAAAGACCTAGGTAGTGAGGCGCAGGGTTTTCTATTTGGGGACCGTTTCATCAAAAAGATGGGAACGTATGCGAACACCTTTAACAACATGGAAAAGAATGAGGCCACAATGAAGAAGGTCTTCAATCCCACTAGAGTTTTTGGCAGGGCCGGCAGATACAGAGGGCGACCTGCCGGCCGAGGAAACAATCCTTACGCCACTTCCCGTACGGGGAACTTGCCCTCACTATCTGCTCCAAAATCCAGAGCATCAGAATTCACGGGATCCTTTTTCCCATCACATCCCCGACCCTGGCAGGGACGCGGGTTTAGAGGGATGAGAGGCAGAGGATATTTCCGTCGTCCAGCAGGTAATTCCTATACCACATCCCACGATCCCAATCGCGGGGCGCTTGCGTCATTTCCTACACAACTGGAACGCACTCACACAGGACACATGGGTCCTCAACACGATACAGGGGTTCACTGTGGATTTCACCGACACTCCATACCAATCGTCGCCACTACACCCGCTATCACTGTCTTCGACACTTCACGAATTAGTACACACGGAGGTACAAAACCTCCTACAGAAAGGGGCAATAGAAACATCTACTCCCATACCGCACTTTGTAAGCAACCTCTTCGTAGTTGCGAAGAAAGGGGGCGGATACCGCCCAGTCATCAACCTGAAAGAGTTGAATGGTTGGGTGGTATACCGCCATTTCAAAATGGAAGGAATTCATACAATGAAAGAGTTGTTGATTGCAGGGGATTGGCTTGTCAAACTGGATCTCAAAGATGCCTATTTGACAATTCCGATTCGAGAAGACTTCAGGGACTTCCTCGCATTCCCCTGGAATGGCAGAATGTGGAGGTTCACATGTCTCCCATTCGGTCTATCATCAGCCCCATGGTGTTTCACAAAAATCATGAAACCAGTGATAGCTCAGTTACGATCAAAAGGAGTGCGCTTAGTGATCTACCTAGACGACATCCTCATCATGTCGCAGTCCCACTCCACCATACAACTACATCTACGATGGACCATTCAACTGTTACAGGATCTCGGATTCCTGATCAACATGGAAAAATCTATCCTGCTTCCATCACAAAACCTGGAGTTTTTAGGCTTCATTCTCGACTCTGTACTCCAGACTCTGAGCCTCCCGAACTCGAAGGTCCTTTCCCTCCGGAAGGAAGTCCGAACACTACTTCGCCATCGCTCCACTTCCCTGAGACAGATTGCACGAGTCATAGGACTTATGTCAGCCACACGACACGCAATATTTCCAGCCCCCCTGTTTTTCAGAGCCCTCCAGAGATTGAAGGCCCGTTTTCTCCGGTCCGGCTCTTCATACAACAGGATAGTGGAGATCACGGAAGATGCAACCACTGATCTCCAATGGTGGATTACGGATTTACATCTTTGGAACGGGAGTCCTCTTCATTTTCCAACTCATTCCCTCACGATCGAATCGGAGGCCAGTCGTCTAGGTTGGGGAGCTCAATGCGGTCAACTGGAGACGGGAGGACGTTGGTCTCAGGAAGAGACATTACTGCATATCAACGTCCTGGAATTGCTAGCAGCATTCTTTGCTCTCCGGTGCTTTGTGAAAGGAACCGATCAATCCATCCTCCTTCGCTTGGACAACTTCCCGGCTGTGCGATACATCAACAGCCTAGGGGGACCTCGCTCAGTTCAGTTGACGTTCATGGCACACCAACTCTGGGATTTCTGTTTCCAACATCACCTCCATGTGACAGCGCAGTTCATTCCAGGGCTCTCGAATGTGGTCGTGGACTGGAACTCACGGCATTGGCACGACGCAGGAGATTGGTCGCTCCACTCTTCAGTCTTCTCAACGCTCTCTCAGCTGTGGGTTCCCTTCCACACGGATTTGTTTGCCTCCCGGCTGAATGCAAAGCTGCCGATGTTCTTCAGCTGGCGTCAAGATCCAGATGCGGCGGCGACAGATGCGTTCCTTCAAGATTGGGGACCGGGACGCCCATATGCATTTCCTCCATTTGCATTGATTCAGAAAGTTCTGAATGTAATACGGACGCGACACATCACCTTGGTTCTGGTGACTCCGTTCTGGCCGTCTCAAGCATGGTTCTCATCCATCCTGGACCTCGTGATAGACGATCCCCGCTTGATCCCATCCTTCGAGGATGTATTACTGGATCACAGACCCCACCCGTTGATCTTGTCAGGTCAACTACAGCTCATGGCCTGGGTGCTTTCGGGATCGATGGATCAGCGAGCGGCTTATCGAGCTCTGCTACCTCGTTGCTCCATCAATCCTGGGCTCCGGCAACTAGAGGAGTATACTCCTCCTGTTGGACAAGATGATCTAGCTGGTGTATTGAACGGGCTCAGGATCCCTTTTCAGCATGTCCTAAAATTTCTTGTCTTCGGTTTTTGACTCGGGCACGGCTTACCGTTCCCTTAATGTGTTGAGGTCAGCTATGTCGGCTGGACATGTCGGTTTCGGGGGCGTTCCTCTTGGACGACATCCCTTAGTCTGTCGGCTCCTTCGAGGGGCCCGTTTTGCTCGTCCTCCTCGTCCCTGATATGTGGTAACATGGGATGTTACTGTGGTGTTGCGTTTCCTCCTCGCTTGGCCAGATAATCATGGCTTATCGTTACGCCGACTCTCGGCTAAGTTACTAATGTTACTGTGCTTGGTTTCGTGTAAAAGAGTGGGAGATGTGAGAGCGTTAGACTTTGGAGTTCGCTCTTTTTTGCCAGAAGGCGTAAGATTTAATATCTCCTGTCGTACCAAGACGTCCATCTCGCAGGCATTTTTTCCGTCTTTTTCCTCACAACCGTGGTTATGTCCGGTTAGATGTTTGCAGGAATACGAGGAACGTACTCTACCCTTTAGACGTATGGAGGAAGTGGCTCCTTTGTTTATATCTTTCAAGCCCCCCTTCCTCCCGGTTACCTCACCCACTCTGGCTAGGTGGATTCGTTGGCTGTTGGATTTAGCAGGGATTGACACCTCCCAATTCGGGGCGCATTCAGTTAGAAGCGCCATTGCTTCCAAAGCAGTTTCCTCTGGTTGTCGATTGGAAGACCTGTTACGCTCCGCGGACTGGTCGCGAGAGTCCACTTTCAGGGAGTTTTACTTTAAACCCGTATCACATTGGTCGTCCGATGTTTTTGATGTTTAGATTTCCTCTAGCTTTGAACTTGCAAATAGGAGCCTCCGTGTCATGCCTTAAAAGTACAAAATTTTCCTATTCCATAACGGAAAGTTTGAATTTTATTAATGACACGGAGGCGAGTATTTCCCTCCCATTTTTAAAAAAACCCTCCCTTCTATATATTGTTCTGTTATATTATTGGCGTATATTAATAAATAAAAACATGGACTCTGTGTCATCTTTATTCAGTTACTGTGATTACTTATCTGTACACTGTGTGTTTATTCAATAAAACTATTTATTGTTCCTATGGGTTCTGAAATCTTTTCAGCGCTAGTACCGCGTGTCTTGAGTGTTGCACGCAGTTACTGTTATTCTAACACATCCTTCGTGTTTTGTGCTTTTATTACAGCCACTGGCCCACCTGTTTGAATCTGGATTCTTTCGATTCCTTTCCTCCTGGATCACTCGTCTTCGACTCCGCAAGGAAAAGATTTCAAGTGTCGTTTTCTGCTTCTTCGTAGTTTTCAAGAAAGAGGTTTAATGGACGTCAGGGGGAATCTTATGTTAACTCAGGACAGTCCATACTGCGTTATGGAATGGGGTGTTTCAGGACGTACCATGTTGGTACTATCGTTTTTTCTTATCAAAGTTTATATATATGGATATATACTTTTCTGTCTACTTCTTGCTACTGTTTATTAAAGTAAGAAAGAGACTGCAAATACTCGCCTCCGTGTCATTAATAAAATTCAAACTTTCCGTTATGAAATAGGAAAATTTTGTAATTATGGAAATGAGTGGCCTCCCACTGTACAGCGCTACGGAACTTGTTAGCACTTTATAAAAATTTGTAACTAACTCTAATACTCAAGATTTGAATATAATCCGAGGAGCAAAATTGTAAAAGTGGGTGAGGGCTGCTGGGGGGAATGGGGCTGCGGGGGGATGGAGTGAGTGGGGCTGCTGGGGGGGATGGGGCTGCAGGGCGATGGGGCTGCAGGGGGAGTAAAGTGAGTGGGGCTGCAGGGGGTTGGAGTGGGGCTGCAGGGGGGCTGGAGTGGGGCTGCAGGGGGGTGGAGTGGGGCTGCAGGGGGGTGGAGTGAGTGGGGCTGCAGGGGGTGGAGTGAGGGGGCTGCAGGGGTGTGAAGTGAGGGGGCTGCAGGGGGGTGGAGTGAGTGGGGCTGCAGGGGGGTGGAGTGAGTGGGGCTGCAGGGGGTGGAGTGAGTGGGGCTGCGGGGGGTGGAGTGAGTGGGGCTGCGGGAGGGGGTGGAGTGAGTGGGGCTGCGGGGGGGTGGAGTGAGTGGGGCTGTGGGGGGTGGAGTGAGGGGGGCTGCAGAGGAGGTGAGGGGGGCTGCAGGGGAGGTGGAGTGGGGGGGCTGCAGGGGAGGTGGAGTGAGGGGGCTGCGGGGGGTGTGGAGTGAGTGGGGCTGCGGGGGGTGTGGAGTGAGTGGGGCTGCCGGGGGTGTGGAGTGAGTGGGGCTGCGGGGGTGGAGTGAGTGGGGCTGCGGGGGGTGGAGTGAGTGGGGCTGCGGGGGGGTGGAGTGAGTGGGGCTGCGGGGGGGTGGAGTGAGTGTTGCTGCAGGGGGTGGAGTGAGTGTTGCTGCAGGGGGGTGGAGTGAGTGGGGCTGCAGGGGAGGTGGAGTAAGGGGTCTGACGGGGGGAGAATGGAGTGAGGGGGCTGCGGGGGGTGTGGAGTGAGTGGGGCTGCGGGGGGTGGAGTGAGTGGGGCTGCAGGGGGGTGGAGTGAGGGGGTGGAGTGAGTGGGGCTGCAGGGGAGGTGGAGTGAGTGGGGCTGCGTGGGGGCGGAGTGAGTGGGGCTGCGGGGGTGGAGTGAGTGGGGCTGCGGGGGGTGGAGTGAGTGGGGCTGCAGGGGTGGAGTGAGTGGGGCTGCGGGGGGGTGGAGTGAGTGGGGCTGCGGGGGGGTTGAGTGAGTGGGGCTGCGGGGGGGTGGAGTGAGTGGGGCTGTGGGGGGTGGAGTGAGGGGGGCTGCAGAGGAGGTGGAGTGAGGGGGGCTGCAGGGGAGGTGGAGTGAGGGGGGCTGCGGGGGGTGTGGAGTGAGTGGGGCTGCGGGGGGGTGGAGTGGTGGGCTGCGGGGGGTGTGGAGTGAGTGGGGCTGCGGGGGGTGTGGAGTGAATGGGGCTGCGGGGGGAGGAGTGAGTGGGGCTGCGGGGGGTGGAGTGAGTGGGGCTGCAGGGGGGTGGAGTGAGGGGGTGGAGTGAGTGGGGCTGCAGGGGAGGTGGAGTGAGTGGGGCTGCGGGGGGTGGAGTGAGTGGGGCTGCGGGGGTGGAGTGAGTGGGGCTGCGGGGGGGTGGAGTGAGTGGGGCTGCGGGAGGGTGGTGGAGGTGGGGCTGCGGGGGGGGGGGTGGAGTGAGTGGGGCTGTGGGGGGTGGAGTGAGGGGGGCTGCAGGGGAGGTGGAGTGAGGGGGGCTGCAGGGGAGGTGGAGTGAGGGGGGCTGCGGGGGAGGTGGAGTGGGGGGGCTGCGGGGGGTGTGGAGTGAGTGGGGCTGCGGGGGTGGAGTGAGTGGGGCTGCGGGGGGGTGGAGTGAGTGTTGCTGCAGGGGGTGGAGTGAGTGTTGCTGCAGGGGGGTGGAGTGAGTGGGGCTGCAGGGGAGGTGGAGTAAGGGGTCTGACGGGGGGAGAATGGAGTGAGGGGGCCTGCTAGCTAAGTTTGAGAATAATGTAAGGGGGTCTGCTGTGGAAGGGGTGTAAAAATGAATGGGATGGGCCTGGGGAAAAGAATTTGGGGGGGTGGATTCTGTGATACGCTCATACACACTGCACATTACTGAGTTTCATTACTGTGGAGCTCTGATACGCTCATACATACTGCATGTTACTGTGAGTTTTATTTCTGCGGAGCTCTGTGATATACACTGCACATTACTGTATCACAGAGCTCCACAGCAATGTGCGTTGTGGATGAGTGTGAGTTTCATTGCTGTGGATTATGTGATTCGCTCATACACACCACACATTCCTGGGGTTTTATTACTGTGGAGCTCTGTGATACTTTCATACACACCGCACATTACTGGGGGTTTTATTGCTGTGGAGCTCTGTGATACGCTCATACATACTGTACATTACTGTATCATAGAGCTCCACAGCAATAAAACTCACACTCCTACACACTGCATCTTCCTGGGGTTTTTATTGCTGTGGAGCTCTGTGATACGCAACGCACATTTCTTATTAGACAGCTACATAGCAATACAATTCATAGTAATGTGCTGTGTGTATGAGTGTATCAGAGCTCCGCAGTGGGGAGGGAATCCCCAGGACACTCCAGGCACGTCCACACAGTGCCGGGGCCTTCAGGATACCGGAAGCACCTGGTGCTCAGCAGCCAAAACTCTGGCATCCACTTGCTTGCAGGGCTAAATGGGGATAAAAACACCTGCCCAGCACCCTGTAACTGCCAGTCCTGGGAGTCAGACGTTAGGATTTAGGTAGGTTGAGCAGAGTTCAGCGCTTCTTTCTGTCAGTTCCTTTATGGAGGACTTCACCAGTAGGCAAATGATGAAATGCTCTTCAATGCCTCAAAGAAAACATAAAACAGGGCATAGAGTAGTAAACCCTGACACCATGTCATAAATAAGAATGATTGCACTCACATGGGATGGTGTCTCAGGTCAGACACCGGATTTGAAGGAAGCTGGCGACTTGTGTGGGAACGCCATATTTCCCCAGAATGTGGCAGGAAGTGCTGGACCTGTAGTCTTGCTCTGCAGCAGGGGATGCGATGCTCCTCTGTGATACATGGATCAGCCAGGCTCCTCTGTACAGGGCTATCTCCTTAGAGCGTATTGCTACAGGCACTGTGCCTTAGCCACGATGAAAAGAGGAAATGTTCACCAGCTGGTTTTAAAACGTATTTAATCCTCTAAAATTAAATGAAATACATAATAAAAGGTTAAAATAAAGAAGGGTAGTACACTAAAACGCGTTTCACGGCTCACAGCCGCTTCCTCAGTTAGTGTCCTGCGAAACGCGTTTCTAGTGCAAATACAAGCATCAAATGTACTGCTGGTCAGGTCATTGCCCGTTTGTAGAGGTGTCAGTGTAACGTCAAAATCCTGAACAGTTACACTGTATACACACATTATATGCAGATATCGACTAAAGTGCAAATACACAATAACGTGTAATATCGTGCAAATATGAATAGCAGTATTTTACTTCTTTCACTACAATCAGAAAGCAATGAAAGTGCCAATCAAGTCAAATAAATCCCAAAGCTTAGAGAGTGTATTACTGATGTCTGTATAAACTCCTATGCAGAGCTGCCACCTGGTGGCCTTAATACATTCTGTCTTCAGGTCTCCTTGGATTGATGAAGCAGGGGAGCCACCTAGTGGCTAAAGTGCATAGTACAATCAAACGGACATATCAGTTCTCAAACAATTTGCTACAATTGCAGCCGAATAGAATACTGAAACTGTCTCAAAGAAATAAATGTGTATAGTTGCAGATATTAAGGCCCCGTTCACACTGTGCGATTTATCGCGTGGATTTTGCCGCAACGTCGCAGCAAAATCCGCACAACGTCGCGCTGTGTAGCTTCTCCAATGCATTTCAATGGAGCTGTTCACATCTTGCCGCGCGATGTCGTATGTCGCGCGTCGCAGTAGCATATCGATCTGCGATTTTGCTATTTGCATTGGTGGTGCTTTGCAAAAATTGCACAAAACCGCGACATTGTCGCGAATATGAAAATCGGAGAATGGTGCGATTTTCAAATCGCACAGTGTGAACGGGGCTTCAGAGTGGTCATTACACATTAAGTTCTAAACTTGCCTCAAGGCGTGTTAGAAATTAACTCCTTGTAGGGAAATCCTATGGATCTGGATTGGAAGTTGTCCTCATTATCTCAAAGATAATGGAAAAGCATATAGTGCACACTGTGGTTCAGCTACAATCAGAGACAAGAAATCAGACAGATCCACTCACGTGGTCGGGAGCCTCTCTTGGATTCGGCTCACTGTTTACGACTGTAGGCCCATATGGGTGACCTTTCACCTTATGATCTGCTGCCTTCCCCTCTGCTCTGGTCGTATGGTCCGGTGTCCAGGGTCCCTCAGTTACTGTTAGGGTCTTTCTCTGCCGGATAAAGCCTTGGAACAAAAAAACAGAGATGTGATGGGGCTAATTATGCAATTATAATACACACATCCTATATAATAAAAGAGTAAGAGGCAGCGTGTCCGTCGCCACGCTGCCTCTGCGAATGCACGCACAACCAGCATACTATACTGCTGGATGCGCGCGCATCAAACCGCCGCTGCCATCCCCTCCTCACTCCCGGGTCTGCTCGGTCAGTGCCCTCCCTGCGCTACCACTGCACAATCTAAGGGGTCCCATGATTTACAATCTATCCCATGAGTTTACAATCCAAGGGGTCCATGACTTTACAATCCAAGGGGTCCCATGACTTTACAATCCAAGGGGTCCCATGACCTTACAATCCAAGGGGTCCCATAAGTTTACAATCCAAGGGGTCCCATGACCTTACAATCCAAGGGGTCCCATGACCTTACAATCCAAGGGGTCCCATAAGTTTACAATCCAAGGGGTCCCATGACCTTACAATCCAAGGGGTCTCATGAGTTTACAATCCAAGGGGTCCCATAAGTTTACAATCCAAGGGGTCCCATGACCTTACAATCCAAGGGGTCCCATGAGTTTACAATCCAAGGGGTCTCATGAGTTTACAATCCAAGGGGTCCCATGACCTTACAATCCAAGGGGTCCCATGACCTTACAATCCAAGGGGTCTCATGAGTTTACAATCCAAGGGGTTCCAGGAGCTTACAATCTAAAGGGGTCCCATGAGCCTCCGAACCTCCGAGCAACCCCTGAGCACAGACCCACCCCAGCACAGAGCACAAAGCACCCCGGAGCACTGAGCAACCACTACTAAATAACTAAAACAAAAAAGAATATTGCGCTCCCTAATCACACACTCCAAATAATAATAATTAAAAAAAACAACAACAACAGTTGGGCACACAAGCTCACACCCCCTGCAAGCACAGACAACCCGCTATTAGAATCTCTTTTTTTTAAATGGTCTTTCATTGATGTTGCTGTGCTTTCATTTCAGCGAACATTCATGCACACCTCACTTAATAGACTGCCCTCTGGGCAGGTTTTCCACCTAGTAGAATAATAAAATAATAAATAAAGGGGGTCTCCAAGACGCATTTTGCCAGCTCCCAGTTTTAGATTTTTAGACATGTCGCCATTCTATTTGGCTACAATTGAAGCAGAAAGTTTGAGACCAACTGATATACAGTTGTGTTCAAAATTATTCAACCCCCACTGAAATTTTGAGATGTTTTTGGCCCAGTTTGACATTGATTTTGATCATTCAGTCATCTTGCTTACAATTAAATCAAAGAGGCACGTGTAGGTCAGACAAATATAACATAACATTTATAATGAAATAACCACAAATGTCTTTTCTGTGCTCACATCATTATCAGTTTTATTCAACCCCCAAGTGACATTCAATCTTAGTACTTAGTACAACATCCTTTTACAGTTATAACAGCTTTTAAACGTGAAGCATAGCTTGACACAAGTGTCTTGCAGCGATCTACGGGTATCTTCGCCCATTCGTCATGGGCAAAAGCCTCCAGTTCAGTCACATTCTTAGGCTTGCGCAGTGCAACTGCTTTCTTTAAGTCCCACCAGAGGTTCTCAATCGGATTTAAGTCAGGTGACTGCGATGGCCACTCCAGAATGTTCCAGCCTTTAATCTGCAACCATGCTCTAGTGGACTTGGAGGTATGCTTGTGATCATTGTCCTGTTGAAAGGTCCACATCTCCCAAGCCTCAGGTTTGTGACGGACTGCATCACATTGTCATCCAATATCTCCTGGTACTGAAGAGAATTCATGGTACCTTGCACACGCTGAAGCTTCCCTGTACCTGCAGAAGCAAAACAGCCCCAAAGCATGATTGACCCCCCGCCATGCTTCACAGTAGGCAAGGTGTTCTTTTTCTTCATAGGCCTTGTTCTTCCTCCTCCAAACATAGCGTTGATCCATGGCCCAAACAGTTCTAATTTTGTTTCATCAGTCCACAGAACACTATCCCAAAACTTCTGTGGTTGTCCACATGACTTTTGGCATACTGCAGTCGACTCTTCTTATTCTTTGGAGACAGCAAGGGGGTGCGCCTGGGAGTTCTGGCATGGAGGCTTTCATTACGCAGTGTGCTCCGTATTGTCTGAGCTGAAACTTCAGTACCCACATCTGACAAATCTTTTCTCAGTTCCTCAGCAGTCACACGGGGACTTTTCTCCACTCTACGCTTCAGGTAGTGCACAGCAGTCGAAGTCAGCATCTTCTTTCTGCCACGACCAGGTAGCGTTTCAACAGAAGCCCTTTGCCTTGAATTTGCGAATGATGCTTCCTATGGTCTCTCTTGGTATGATTAACATCTTTGCAATCTTCTTATAGCCATTTCCCTTCCTGTGAAGAGTAATCACCTCTTCTCTTGTCTTCCTGGACCATTCTCTTGACTTCACCATGTTTGTAACCACACCAGTAAATGTCTAGAAGGAGCTGAGTATCACAGTCATTTTAAAGCTGCCTAATTGGTGCTTATTATGCTTTATTGCTGCTCTGTGAAATCCACAGGTGTTTTCAATACCTGATTGAAAACACTTGAATGAACCTCTGTTCTTGAGAGTGGTAGTCTTTAAGGGGTTGAATAATTGTGTCAATGAAGAATTCACAAAAGAAACATTTACTACTGTATTACAAAACCAATTGATGTCATTTTAGTTGCATATGGTTCTTTAAAAAGTCCTTGTAGGATTTCATTCTGAATACAATTACAAATGTACACTAAATTCCCTAAAACCCTTTACAGCATTGGGGGTTGAATAATTTTGAACACAACTGTATGTCCGTTTGATAGTACTATGCACTTTAGCCACTAGGTGGCTCCCCTGCTTCATCAATCCATAGGGACATGCAGACAAAAAAGTATTAGGCCACCAGGTGGCAGCTCTGCATAGGAGTTTATACAGACATCAGTAATACACTCTCTAAGCTTTGGGATTTATTTGACTTGATTGGCACTTTCATTGTTTTCTGATTGTAGTGAAGGAAGTAAAATGCTGCTATTCGATATTGCACTTTATTTGGTAGTTGTACTTTATTCGATATCTGCATATAATGTGTGTATACAGTGTAACCGTTGAGGATTTTGACGTTACACTGACACCTGTACAAACGGGCATTGACCTAACCAGCAGTACACTAGATACACCAGGTGGCCACACCACTTCTTGTTCTTTTGGTACAATTCTTTGCAGGAGCAAAGCCCTGCTGTAGTATTCTCCTTAGGCTGCTCTCTACGGCTACCCCCTCGATTTATATTGCAGCAAAGGGCGCTAAAAAGGGACTTTTCCACATTCAAATTTTATGCTATTCATTATAAACAAGATAAAGGAGAAATATAAAATGTAGGATACGAAAGAGGACCTCTTCACCCACCATTAGGGTGTGCTTAGACACACCAGGTTCACCCCCTGTACCCACCTATGGTTTCCAATTTATCACAATTGGTTGAGGCTTACTAGTGCTCTACATCACACTCCAGACATTCAGCTCTTTCCTGAAATATTTAACCCTTTACTTACTAATAGGGCAAAAATAACCCATTCCCTGCCAGAAAGCACCATATCAGTCATTGTGGTCAGGGGGTGATTGTCACACAGGGGCTTCTTATAGACTAAGCATTGCCTTATTCCCATGGCTGGGAGACATTTCATTTCTGAATTCACACACATCATTATACAGCGGATACAGCTTATAATCAGCAATATATGGATTTACTTACAAGAAGGCCGCTCACTCCCAGGACCCTCAGGCTGGATCTCTCTGGATTCACCAGGTGGATCTGCAACCTCACAGGGCTCATGACACAAAGGACAAAGGGGATGGAGCTACAGGGGATAAAGGAGAGGCAGGAGTTACATATAATTCCACATCAATACAAACAAAACCAAAAGATATTTTATCCACTTAAATGGCACGCCCCACAGCAGGTGGGTCTGAATGCCCAGGAGAAGGCATAGCAGGCCCCTCTGGCATCTATGGGCTGCATCTGGCCTGCACACTAGCGAGCAAGTGCCACGCATCATCTGCATAGGAGGGCCAGGGGTGAGGTAGCAGCAGCAGCAGCTGGAGAGCCGTGCATACTAGTACTCCCTGCCGGGAAATATACCCACCCGTCAGGCACAACCAGTCCAGCGGAAAGGGGTCAACGATACAAAAGTGAGGATAAAAAAGTCACTAACAGGAGACAAGAATGAGCAAGAAGAAAATAGTCGTAACACTTCCTGATTCAGCATCTGGACAACTTTTGTTTTGCTGTCATCATCACTCTAAGCTTAATTAGCCAGGATGGTCAGACATTAGGACAGAGGCACATCGCCAGAGAGGACAGACAGAGGCACAGGGCCAGAGAGGACAGACAGAGGCACAGGGACAGAGAGGACAGACAGAGGCACAGGGACAGAGAGGACAGACAGAGGCACAGGGACTAGCATGAGGGCTAAAGGGTAGGACAGACATAAGGCACAGGGATAGACATGAGGGTCAGATGGTAGGACAGACACAGACAGACATGAAGCACAGGGTCAGAGAGGGACAGACTGTAACAGACTCCTGTTCCCTGGCTGTGTACCTCCGTTATTAGCGATGCCTAGAATTGCTCAGATGCCAGATCAATGTTACTCAGGTATCCAGATACAGCCAAGGCTTGATATAAATACAGCACAGAGACAGATAAACAGAATGAACAGAAACAGCTTATACATGGTCTATAAACCAGCCCCGCCAGAGAAGTTCCAGTTTCAGGCTCAAAGAATCAAATACCGGAACTCCATACTCAGAGGAAGTCACCAGTGGGGCAGATACCTTGCTGTCCCTGGACCCATCATAGTCCATAACCCCCTGATTGCAGCCTGGAGGCATATTAGGCAGCTGCGAGACCTCCACAAGTAGAAGGCTTTAGGCAACCGCCTAATTAGAGAGCCGCCACTGCACACACACATCTAATATACCGTATTTTTCGCTCCATAAGACGCACCTGACCATAAGACGCACCTAGTTTTTAGAGGAGGAAAACAGGAAAATAAATATTCTGAAATCAAATAGTGTAATAATGGATATTGCCCCAGCTCCTCTCATGGATATACTGCCCCAGCTCATGGATATACTGCCCCAGCTCATGGATATACTGCCCCAGCTCATGGATACTGTCCCCCAGCTCATGGATACTGCCCCAGCTCATGGATACTGTCCCCTAGCTCATGGATACTGTCCCCCAGCTCATGGATACTGCCCCCCAGCTCATGGATACTGTCCCCCAGCTCATGGATACGCCCCCCAGTTTATGGATATGCCCCCCAGCTTATGGATATTCTCCAGTTTATGGATTTGCCCCCAATTTATGGATATGCCCCCCAATTTATGGATTTGCCCCAGCACATGGATTTGCCCCAGCACATGGATTTGCCCCCCAATTTATGGTTATGCCTCAGCACATGGATATTGCCCCAGCTCATGGATATGCCCCAGCTCATGGATATGCCCCAGCTCATGGATATGCCCTAGCTCACACATGGATATGCCCCAGCTCACACATGGCTATGCCCCAGCTCACACATGGATATGCCCCAGCTCGCACATGGATATGCCCCAGCTCGCACATGGATATGCCCCAGCTCGCACATGGATTTGCCCCAGCTCGCTCATGGATATGCCCCAGCTCGCTCATGGATATGCCCCAGCTCGCTCATGGATATGCCCCAGCTCGCTCATGGATATGCCTCAGCAGCTCATGGATATGCCTCAGCTCACCTGCCGCCGCCACCGCGTTCGTCTCCCTCTGAGCGTGCGTCCGGCGGCAGGAAGCTTGGGCACTCGCCTGGGGGACCCACGTGACCGCGATCTCGCGAGATCGCGGCTCCCCCAGGCGAGTGCCCAAGCTCCTTGCCGCCGGACGCACGCTCAGAGGGAGACGAACGCGGCGGCGGCAAGTGAGCTGGGGCATATCATGGGGCATTCGCTCCATAAGACGCACCCACTTTTCCCCCCACTTTTTGGGGGAGAAAAGTGCGTCTTATGGAGTGAAAAATACGGTATATAAGGCCCGCATCAGACGAACGCAGTGATCACGTCCGTGTTGCTGCACAGTTTAACGGCTGTCATAGCATAGAATCATGATCAATAGAGTCCCACACACGAAGTACGTGCGCACCGAACTGCGCACGCACAACGCACGTGGCACCGGAGGCAAGTTAGGCAAGAATGTAAAATTGCTAAATGGACGCGCAGAGTGCGCCATGTCCATGTAGCGTTCTGTGTGAGTGATGTCAGACGCAGCGCATTTGCGATGTCCAGCACCTTGACGCACACAATGACTTTTCATATCCTTTTCAAATTTCTATCATTTTTCATATATTAATTTTATTTCCCATAGTTCCCTTTTTTCTACGTCTGTCAAAAAAAAAACAGACCATGTGGTGTGTACAGTATCTTCCGTCAGTACGTCTGTCCATTATGCACGCACGCAGAGTGCGCTCAGACTGCGTCCGAATGACTCTAGCCTAAAAGTGGACGTTCGTTTGTATGTTTGGATCAGGCGAACTGTCAGGCGAAGGATTAACCGACAAGTAAATCCACAAAGTCAATGGCTGAAAATAAAAAGTTGTATTAAAAAAAAAAAAAATGCAGCCCGAAAGAATAAAACCATTGAAAAAGTTCAACACAAAGAAAAAAAAAAAATCAAGACAGTACATCCATGTCGCCACATACCAACATGACATCCAAAGTGAAAATGAGAAAGAATCAGAACAGTACGAGCAAGAGAGACCATGAAACAGCATGAGAGCCAACTACAAGTGAGGGAAAGAGCAAATAAATCACGGGCAGTAGAGACCAAAGAGCAGAAAAAAACAACTAAAGAAAAATTGTGAAAGAGCCAAAAACCTAAGGGCAGCAGAGACCACAGAGCAATATGAGACCAGACTTCAAAACGAAAGATCCAATTTGTTGTATTTATTGTAGAAATGGATAGAATGTGTAATTATTGTCAAGCCAAAAAAAATTAAAAATGAATGTCCAGGAATGAGCTGTAGGAGTAGATAACAAAATTATATAAATAAATTGATGTAAATAAATTTCATTTTTTCTTTTTGTTATATAGCTTATATATAGTTTAAAGCTACATTAAAATTTTTCTTAAAAAAAAAAAAGAAGAAATTGCAATTAAAAAACCCTAATGGGGGCGTGGCTGACCGCCGATGAGAGTGGGCCCACCTGACTGAACTATCCCGCCGACTTGCCCTATTGGGCTGTGTTCCTCTGCCACTTTTGAACTCCCGATGGGGGTATTGCCCTCTCGGCGGTGTGTGGTCTGCTCGGCATCCTGAGGGGACTCCTCCAGCTCGCACGTCAGTCCGTATTGCGCCTCAGCCCTGCTGTTGCGGTCTACACAGAACAGCCAGTTTGGATCCACTTGTGGCGTACTGAGTTTTCCTGCCCTCAGCTATGTTTAAGAAGACCTGTCAGAGCGATTTCCGCAAGTCTATGGGTGACGATGGCAGGCGGTGTGTGTGTGACCCCTCTGGAATCTGGTACTCCGTGTGCCCTGGAGCCATCTGGTGAGGGAGTGAGGCCCTGGTCTGCACAAAGGGGATCCCCTGCTCCTTGTGACAGTATTACCCCGCAGAAATCCCTGCGCACCCGGAAGAAGACTGCTGTGGGTCCGATAAATGTTTCCTTAGAGCTCACACCTGCGGTAATCTTAACGGGGGACAAAGCAGGACACCACGAAGGGTGACCACAGACAGATGCTCGCAGACATTAGAGCGACGTGGAAGGCTGACATTTGCAGTCTGAGTGCTGAGGTAGCTGCGGGTCTGGGCCCAGGTGAGCGTGTTGCAGGATAGGGTTGCCGGCTTGGAGTCTGCCCGAGACTTCATGTCTGCTCAAGTGGACTCTGAGGAATCAAGTGGATCAGCTGTCCTGGGCGGTAGCTCAACTTGAATCCCAGCATAGATGTCAGAACGTTAGAGTGCGCGGTATCCCGGAGTCTGTGCCCTCTGGGGATCTCCTGGGGCTTGTCAAACGGATGGCTACTCACCACCTCCACTGCAGCCCGAATGACCCCGACGTCTTCGGGTCAGCGACACGATTACGCAAGACCCCGATGATGTGTCCAGGGATGTTTTGGCGGTGGCTCGGGGACGCATCCTTGAAGCCGCGCCTCATGGCCCTGCCTGCTTCCCGTAGCCCACTGACATTTTGAGTCACTCTCGCTGTCCTTGTTCCATGATCTCCCATTCTCGACCTTGTTGGCGAGGCACTGTTTCAGCTGCGAGCTGCGGTACTCTGCTACAGATGGGGGACCCACCGATTCGAGCTGTGCACAATCTTGCGAGATCGCGGCTGGGGGCTTCGCAACGAGCGGCCACTCGAAGACTTTGCCGGCGCTCGTTGGAAGGAACTCAGTGAGCTGCAGGGGCCTGTCCGAATGCCGTTAAAGCATTCAGAAAGCCGCCCCAATAATATACCCCACAGGCAACAGATACATGTATACCCAACAGACACCAGACCACAGAGTGAGTTTGTGTATATGTATATATATATATATATATATAGTGGTGGAGGACAAAAAGTGAGATAAAGGGCCTCCACACTATAATAAGTGTGTTTTATTATTGCATCCCAGAGCTCCTGTGCCACATTCCCCATACTCCTAGTGGCTTTGACCATTTGCATAAACCTTATCGCTGCTAGAAAGCCAGTGTGGCATAGCATTGAGTTTAGGGCTATGTTTAATAACAGACTCAGGATGCATAAAGGTGAGACAGATGTCATTTGCATATGCTACCCAGAATTCCTTGCTGCATATGGGGAATGTGGCACAGGAGCTCTGGGATGCAATTCATCGAATTGCTGTGATGTGCAGGTGGCTTCTGCAATAATAAAACACACTTATTATAGTGTGGAGGCCTTTTAGCTCACTTTTTGTCCTCCACTACAACCCTTGTAGATATATATATATACATACACACACACACTCTGTGGTCTGGTGTCTATTGGGTATACATGTATCTGTTGCCTGTGGGGTATATTATTTATATATACTATACCCTACAGGCATCAGATACATGTATACTCAACAGACACCAGACCACAGTGTGTGTGTGCGTAGTGGGGTAAATGGGGTGTCTGGCCATACTTCGCAATATTAACAGATACAGTACAGGCTTTTAGCAAAATCCTAAATTATTTATTGGAAAGCGTGACTCACATGACTTACTCGGTATCGGTGAGTACTTTTAAAAAGAATCGGTATTTGTACTCGATCTTAAAAAAAAATGGTATCAGTGCATCCCTAGTGCCAGTATAATTAATATCTTTTGGATTCAGCATCAGGCATCTGTATTGTATGCAGGCTGGTATTTTCAGTGTAGTACTGGCTGTAATTTATTTAGGTACGGCAGGTATTTTCATTTTGTTATAGTGCCGGCTGGTACTTTTATTGTAGTGCCGGCTGGTATTTTTATTGTGGTACCAGCTGTATTTTATTTATATTTTATCACTGGCTGTTATTTTCATTGTTGTACCGGCTGTATTTTATTTTAGTACGACTGGTATTTTAATTTTATTATAGTACCGGCTGGTAGTTTACTTTAGTACTGGCGGGTATTCGCATATTATTGTAGTACCGGCTGGCTGCTGTCCTTGGAACTGACATATATGTCAGCAAGGACAGGGGGGATTACATACCCTTTTTTTTACCCTAATTTAACCTTCCTGGTGGTACAATTCTGACATCTTTTAGATGTCAGAATCGGTACAATATTTTTTTTTGCCCCCTAGCAGTATTCCCGAGCGTGGCTCGGGCTTAAATTCCTATGCTGAAAGAGGTAACCCCGAGCCACACTCGGGAATACCGCTGGATACATACCTGTCCCTGTGGTCCCTCGCTGTCCCTGCAGTCCCCCATAGTCTGCTCCGCCAGAGAATGTGATTGCGGAGGTCAGCGAGGGAGTGCAGCTCGGGGTTAACGCTGTCAGCGGTGAAATTTAACCCCGAGCCACACTCGGAAAAACCGCCAGGGAGGTTAAGTAATTAATCTGTTTCATATTCCGATAAATAAAAACAACGTAACTAATAAAAACAAAATACGAATCAACCCGAAATACGAATTAACAACAAAACCGAAAAAAGGAATGGACCCGCCCGAAAACGAAATACCGGCCATCCGAATGATTGGATTGGTCCAAAATACGAATCACGGTAACATCGAACAACCCGAAAAGAAAACTGAACTAAATGATCTGAAACTAAACAATTTTTTTGCTATGCACATTATTTTTTTTTTTAAAGACTTTATTTATAGAAGTCAGGGCAAATCAGTATTAACAGCAACACAACATCTGAATGAGTGAAGATCTACTCCTGACCCAATTGTTTGATAACACATAAGCATAACGTACTGCATAGAGCAGTAGAGTGAAAGGAGAAAGTGAGAAAAGAAAGACATATCACAGGTGAATGACACACTGGGAGGGGGAGGGGACAGACCACACTAAGACAACGACAGTACTGGACAACACGAAAAACACCGACACACTAACAAACAAAACATACAAAGGCACTAAAGGAGCCGATGATATACTGGGTGTTAGACCAGAAAGGTTTTCAAGCCAATCATTCCCAGGAGTCCGCTACACCCCAAAGGCGTCCCAAACATCCCAGACTTTCTGGTTATGCCGCAATGTATGATGCAGTTTTGCGAGGAGTTCGTCAATCAATTGAATTATTGTCCATGACTGCAATATACGTCTTGTGGAGGGAGCCTCGGAAGATCTTCCGGACTCCGCCACCGCTTCCTTGCTGCTAGTAAAATTTTGGAGAAGTTTAGACGGTGTGGTGTATAGTAAAGTCCGGAACCGGTATTTCTGCGAAAGGATACGTCCAGGGTCTTTTGGCACTCCGGATCCGAAGATCTTGTCCACCATGAGCTTGTACTAGCCAATATTTGGAAATCGCAGGGCAGGGACCACCACATATGGGCCTGAGTGTCCCGTTTCTCCACATCCCTCCAGCAATCGTCGGGAATAGCAGCGTTCGCTTTATGGAGGATTGTCACGGGATGGCCCAGCACCCTCAGCCAGGGGCGGTGCAGTGACAGTGGGGACATGGACACTTGGGTGTGGTGGCACGCACCCGTTTACCAGTTTTTATTTAGATGTGACATTGTGTGGTGTTAATAAAGTGTTCCCCGTTGGTTTATGGTGTAATGACTTTTCCCTGTGTTTGCCTTGCTCGCCGCCATTTTCCGATCCTTGTGGCGCAGTTGGAATTCTCGTTTCGGAAAATGGCCGATTCGAACCATCCGGTTCGAATCGTAAAATGGCCGATTCGGACCATCCGGTCCGAATTGGCGACTCCCTGAAGGCCAAGGGCCAATGGGTCCTGGGAGGGCGGGCAAGGAGTCCCATTGTATTCTAATTGTGTGCAGAGGTAATAAATGCTTGGACTGTAAACAATAAAGGCAGATTCTGCAGTACATTCAGCTTTGACTGGTGTGACTTTATTCTCCACCGTATTTTCGGATCTGAGTGTCCCCCGCGGCCTCAGAGTACGGTGCCCACTCGGATACGATCCGAATCGAGCGCTCTGACCCTGCATCGAGTATCAGGGCAGAGGCGCTGCTCAGGAAGATTCGGTCGGAGGAAGACGGAGATCCGAACCGAACGGCCCCGCCGGGAACCGCGCTTCGGCATTGCGGTAAGACCCGAACTCTCCACTGGTCCCGCCATATCCGAAACTCCCTCCCATACCGATCCGAAGCCCTCCAGTTCCGATCCGACCCGCCATCCCTTCCCGACTCGAAACCTTCACCGCCCAAGATCCGAAGAGACACCCGCCCCCGGATCGGAAACGTTTCCCGCATAAGATCCGAAACGTTTCCCCATAAGATCCGAATCTTTCTCCGCGGCTGCTAGGGCCGATTCCCACAGGCGTCCCACACCCGCCAGGTCAGGGAACCAGTTGCTCGGGACGCTGAGTGCTGCGCGGCTCAGTGGTCGGACTGGTTCCAGGCAGGGGTCCCCTCCACCGCCCGCTAACCCTACCCTAGGGTCACGCCAGGCCGCACGAGACGCCGAGTGTGCGCCACTCGGTAGTCGGGCCAGCGGTAAGCGACGGGGTCACGCAGATAGAGCACACCCGCAGGCGGAACAACATCCATTCCGTCATACTGGTGGCAGCGGTGGGATAGCTCTCTGCAGACCCCAGGGGGACCCTCATCATGATCAAGTATACTGCCTACAAGCGGGACGTCCTGCGTGGGATGCTGGAGAATCGGGGCGGTGTCCCGGGCTCCAAGAGTCGGGAGACCCTGATAGAGGAGTTGAGGAGAATAGATCAGGAGGAGGCGTTCGCGGCGTTGCCCGCGGACCCAGTACCGGCTGCCGTCCCCGCGGAGGCCGAGGATAGCGAATTCTGCCGGAAGATGCGGGAGCGGATCTCCATGATGGGTCCGGCCCCATCGGAAGCAGAGATGAGGAAGTGGTCGGGAACTCGGTCAGGAAGAGGAGAGGGAGAGAGAGCGGGTGCACGAACTGCGGCTGGCCGAAGTGCGAAGCCGGCGGAGTAGCCGCTCGCCATCGGACCGATACGCCGGGCGGAAAGTGCCGTTCCAGGCGTTCAAGGAGTTCCGGGAAGCCGAGGAAGAAATCGAAAGCTATCTCCAAGACTTTGAGCGCCTGTGTCGGGTGCATGAAGTGCACCGGGCCGACTGGATCCGGATCTTGGCGAGTAAGCTGACCGGTCGGGCCGCCGAGGCCTATCGTACGGTGCCGGACGACGAGGCCACCAGCTACTCGCACGTCAAGCAGGCGCTGCTGAGTAGATATGCCGTGACCCCGGAAGCTAGCCGGACGAAGTTCCGGAATTCTCGCCGGCCCAGTGGCGCCACCCACGTGGAGTGGGCCCATCGGCTGCAGAGGGACCTGCGCACCTGGCTCTCGGGAAGCCAAGCGGAGACGGTGGCCGAGATCACCCAACTGCTGCTGCTCGAGCAGTTCTTCGAGCACACACCCTCCGCTATCCGAGAGTGGGTGCGCGACAAGAAGCCCCATACGGTGCAACAAGCGGCCACCTGGGCCGACGAGTACACGGACACCCGGAAGTTGCCGGGGGGGAGCGGACCCTGGCCAGCCGTCCCGTTTACCCGCCCCACTACCTCCACCACCTCCACCACCAGCGGTCCGGGCGCCTGTAGCACGGGCTCCCAGCCGGCCCACCAACATGGCTAACGTCCGCTGTTACGGGTGCAACCAGGAGGGGCACTACAAACAACATTGCCCCAACCGCCCGGAATTGACCCGGCCGGCCGGCAGGCCATCGCCGGCGGCCCATTGTTGCGACGCCGGAGCTCCGTGGCCGGAGGCCCCGGAGGAATGGTGGGAGCAGTTGCACGAAGCCGACCCCGTGCAAGCCGCCGCGGATGACAACCGCCGACACCACCGCCAGGCGGTGTGGATAAACGGGCGGCCGCTGAGGGGCTGCGAGACTCCGGGGCTACCATCACCCTGGTCCGGCCTCACTTGGTCCCGCCAAGCGACCGCCTGCAGAGCACTGTAGCAGTACGGGTGGCGGGAGGAAAAGTGCTCCGGCTCGAGACGGCCCGGGTGCACCTGGACTGGGGGAACGGGAGAAGGAGGTGCGGGTGGGGTTGCTGAGACAACTGCCGGCCGAGGTGCTCCTGGGGAATGATTTGGGGCAGCTCATTTCCGCTTACTCCACAGATGCAGCTACCCCGGTTACCACTAGGCAACAGAGCCGACGACAAGACAGGGGCGCTCCGAATGGGACCCAGGTGAGACCTCCACCACACCATCCCGACCTCCCAAACCTCCCAAACCTCCCGACCTCCGCGACCCCCCAACCATTACCGACCTCCCCGACCCCCCCGACAGCCCAAAACCCCAGGCCCTTCCCAACCTCCCAGACCGCCATCACCTCCCCGACCTCGACGGGACCCGATTCTTCCCCCTCCGCCTGTCCTCCCTTCCCCGTGGAGTACCCCGGAGACGCTGCGCCACCAGACGCAAACCGACCCCACATTACAGGGCTACCGGGACCGAGCTGGTCAGGGCCTGGACGGCCAGGGGAAAGACAAGGTGGAGTGGGAGGATGGGCTGCTGTACCGTTACACCGTGAGGGAGGGGGCCAAGAAGAAGCAGATTCCGCAGAAGCAGCTGGTGGTGCCGCAGGGACCCAGGCAGGAGCTTCTGCGCTTGGCCCACGACATTCCCCTTCAGGTCACTTAGGCCAGAGAAAACCCGGCACAGGTTGGCGCGCGCGTTTTACTGGCCTCGCCTTAGCAACGACACCCGCGACTATTGCCGCACCTGCCCAGTTTGCCAGAAAGCTGGGAAGGCTGGGGACCATCCGAAGGCGCCCTTGCGGCCCATGCCCATTATCCAGGAGCCCTTTAGCCGGGTGGCGGTTGACATCGTAGGGCCGTTGCCACGGCCCAGTGCCACCGGTAAGAGGTATATTCTTACCGTAGTGGATTATGCCACCCGGTACCCCGAGGCTGTGGCCTTGGCCAACATCCAGGCGGACACCGTAGCAGACGCGCTCCTCAGGGTGTTCACGAGGGTAGGGTTTCCCCGAGAAATCCTATCCGATCAGGGTACCCAGTTTACCGCTGAGCTCACCCAACAGCTCTGGCGTCTCTGTGGCGTTAAGGCGCTGCACAGCGCCCCGTATCACCCCCAGACCAACGGGCTGTGCGAGCGGTTCAATGGGACCCTGAAGCAGCTCATCCGGGCCTTCGTGCATGAGAACAGGGACTGGGAGAAGTATCTTCCCCACTTGCTGTTCGCCTACCGGGAGGTTCCGCAGGAATCCACCGGGTACTCACCCTTTGAGCTGCTATATGGACGCCGGGTGCGAGGTCCCCTGGATCTGGTTAGGGCTCAGTGGGAGGGGGCGCCGGAGGAGGACGGAGTTCCCGTGGTGGAGTACGTCCTGAAGCTGCGGGAGCGCTTGGCGGACCTCCAGGGGTTCGTGCAGGAGAACATGGAGACGGCCCAGGCTCAGCAGAAGGCGTGGTACGATCGCGCTGCGTGCAGCCGCTCGTTCTGTGTGGGACAGAAGGTTCTGGTGTTAAAACCACAGCGGCAGAACAAGCTGCAGGCGGCCTGGCAAGGTCCCTACAAGGTGGTAACCCAGCTGGGGGATACCACCTATGTGGTTGTGAGCTGCGCGGACACCAGAATCCAGCGGACGTTCCACGTCAATATGCTGAAGGCCTTCCATGAGCGGCCAGAGACGGTGGACGCCATATGCGCGCCGGCGGCCGAGGAGATGGAACCCTTTCCCTTGGAGGAACTCCCGGGGGTAGCCAAGCAGCCTTCCGGGGTGGAGCAGGTGCAGCTGGGGGAGGAGCTAGGGCCCGAGAAACAGGCGCAGGCGCGGCAGCTGCTTCTCGCCTATCCGGGGGTTTTCTCGGCCCTCCCGGGATATACGGACCAGGCCGTCCATCAGGTGGACACACCCGGTCAGAAACCACTCCGACAGCCCGCCTACCGGATCCCGGAAGCAGTCCGCGAGTCCATGCGGGCCGAGATCCGGGAGATGTTGGAGCTGGGGGTCATTGAGCCGTCGGCCAGCCCATGGGCGTCGCCCGTGGTCCTGGTGCCCAAAAAGGACGGTACAACCAGGTTCTGCGTCGACTATCGGCGGATAAACGACTGTACTGTTACGGACGCTTATCCGATGCCCCGAGTCGACGAGTTGCTAGACCAGATCTCCGGGGGTCATTTTCTGACCACGGTGGATCTGTGCAAGGGGTATTGGCAGATTCCCCTTGCCGAGGAGGCGACCCCGAAGTCGGCCTTCATCACCCCGTTCGGCCTGTACCAGTTTCGAGTCATGCCGTTCGGGATGAAGAACGCCCCTGCTACCTTCCAGCGGTTAATCGATCGCCTCCTCGATGGCCTCCAGGGATTCGCTTGCGCGTACCTGGATGATATAGCCATCTATAGCCAGACCTGGGAGGAACATCTGGAGCATGTAGGGACTGTCCTGGGCCGGATTAGGGACGCCAACCTGACCCTGAAGCCGGAGAAGTGTAAGGTGGGGATGGCCGAGGTGCAGTATCTGGGCCACCGGGTGGGGTGCGGGATACAACGGCCGGAGCCCGCGAAGATAGAGGCTATCCTGGATTGGCCCACCCCGGTGACCAAGACCCAGGTCCTGGCCTTTCTGGGTACCGCGGGGTACTACAGAAAATTTGTACCCCATTACAGTGACCTGGCCAAACCCCTGACTGATCTGACCAAGAAATCCCTGCCCCGCCAAGTCCTGTGGTCCCCGGAGTGCGAACAGGCCTTCCGGCAGCTGAAGGCCGCCCTGACCCAAGCGCCCCTGCTGGCAGCTCCCAACTATAATAAACGTTTTATTGTCCACACAGACGCGTCCATGTTCGGACTGGGAGCTGTCCTGAGTCAAGTGGGGGACGACGGGGGGGACCATCCGGTGGCGTTTATTAGCCGGAAGTTGTTGCCACGAGAGGTGGGGTATGCTGCAGTGGAGAAGGAGTGCCTGGCCCTGGTCTGGGCCCTACGGAAGCTCCAACCCTACGTCTACGGTCGGTCCTTCACCGTGATGACCGACCATAACCCCTTGGTATGGCTCAACCGAGTGGCGGGGGAGAACGGCCGCCTGTTGCGGTGGAGCCTGGCTCTCCAACCCTTCAACTTTTCCATCCAATATCGGCCCGGGTCGCAGAACGGTAACGCAGATGGGTTATCGCGACAGTCGGCCCGGGAACCAGGGGATTGGGGAGCCCCGACTACCTCGGTACGACCCGGTGGGGTCCAACCGAGTGCGTCGGACCTTGGGGAGGGGGAGGAGTGTCACGGGATGGCCCAGCACCCTCAGCCAGGGGCGGTGCAGTGACAGTGGGGACATGGACACTTGGGTGTGGTGGCACGCACCCCGTTTACCAGTTTTTATTTAGATGTGACATTGTGTGGTGTTAATAAAGTGTTCCCCGTTGGTTTATGGTGTAATGACTTTTCCCTTTGTTTGCCTTGCTCGCCGCCATTTTCCGATCCTTGTGGCGCAGTTGGAATTCTCGTTTCGGAAAATGGCCGATTCGAACCATCCGGTTCGAATCGTAAAATGGCCGATTCGGACCATCCGGTCCGAATTGGCGACTCCCTGAAGGCCAAGGGCCAATGGGTCCTGGGAGGGCGGGCAAGGAGTCCCATTGTATTCTAATTGTGTGCAGAGGTAATAAATGCTTGGACTGTAAACAATAAAGGCAGATTCTGCAGTGTACATTCAGCTTTGACTGGTGTGACTTTATTCTCCACCGTATTTTCGGATCTGAGTGTCCCCCGCGGCCTCAGAGTACGGTGCCCACTCGGATACGATCCGAATCGAGCGCTCTGACCCTGCATCGAGTATCAGGGCAGAGGCGCTGCTCAGGAAGATTCGGTCGGAGGAAGACGGAGATCCGAACCGAACGGCCCGCCGGGAACCGCGCTTCGGCATTGCGGTAAGACCCGAACTCTCCACTGGTCCCGCCATATCCGAAACTCCCTCCCATACCGATCCGAAGCCCTCCAGTTCCGATCCGACCCGCCATCCCTTCCCGACTCGAAACCTTCACCGCCCAAGATCCGAAGAGACACCCGCCCCCGGATCGGAAACGTTTCCCGCATAAGATCCGAAACGTTTCCCCATAAGATCCGAATCTTTCTCCGCGGCTGCTAGGGCCGATTTCCACAGGCGTCCCACACCCGCCAGGTCAGGGAACCAGTTGCTCGGGACGCTGAGTGCTGCGCGGCTCAGTGGTCGGACTGGTTCCAGGCAGGGGTTCCCTCCACCGCCCGCTAACCCTACCCTAGGGTCACGCCAGGCCGCACGAGACGCCGAGTGTGCGCCACTCGGTAGTCGGGCCAGCGGTAAGCGACGGGGTCACGCAGATAGAGCACACCCGCAGGCGGAACAACATCCCCATTCCGTCATAGAGGAGCACAGGGGTAGTGGTACCACCCATCATAGTCTTTAGCCCCTGCTCTTTGTAGGGTTCGTGCATATGGATACTTTCCGTGCTGGCCTCCAGATGTCCAGGCCATTCATTCACCCTTCGAGCGTCGATCCAAGGTCTCTTTCCCATCGGCCATTGTAGGGGTGATAGTAGGCAAGGAGGGTGTGCTTGCCAGATGGGTATAAGAGTCTTGGAAAATAAGACCTCAGGGCGGTCTCCGGACCAAGCATAAACGTTCGGAAGAAAGTGAGAGGAGGAGCCAAGCCGTTTTATTTTTTGATGGTTAGAGGCGAAATGATGGAGCTGCATGTAGCGGGAAGGAGTCCGCCGGAGCGCTTGGGAAGCGGGTTGACATGGAGTTCGAAAGAATGATATCCAGTATTGATCCCGAGGTCTCTGAGCGCAGGATGCCCCCCTTGACAAATCTAGAGAATTGGTCCGGCGCTTGCCCGGTGGGAACTGTGGATTTCTCCACAGAGGGAGCATGGAAGATGAGACTTGGCGCAGCTTTTTTGGAGGAGGCGAGGGGAATCCCATATCTCCATTGAGTGACTTAGTGGAGGGCAGGGTACCGGTTCTTTGGGTCGCAGACGTTTAGGGAGCCACATCCAGTATCTGGGTCCTCCGGGAACATACATGCCGACACAAAGTCTACCCAGCGGTGGGTGTTGGGCGGAGAGTGTAGTGCCACCACCTGGGACAGTTGCGCCGCCTGGAAGTACCATTGTAGATTAGGAAGTCGAGCCCCCCAATTCCGTGGGCGGTAAAGTGTAGATCGTGCCACCCGACGCCTCCCCCCCCTCCACACAAACGCATCGATGTGAGATTGCAAAAACCGGAGGTCACTTGGGTCGACGGGAGATGGAAGCGCCTGGAACAGGTACAACAGGCGAGGCAAAAGATTCATTTTAATGCAATGTACTCGTCCAAGCCAGGAAATGCATTCCCCATTCCACGCCTCCATCTCCCGCCGAAGTTTAGCATATAAAAGGTGGGTAATTAACCTTGTATAGGTCCTTATACCTGTTCGGTAAGTGTATACCCAAATATGGGATTGAGGTAGACGCTATCTTAAACCCGAATCGGGCAATCAAGTCTTGGATCCCAGTGCGGGAGAGGTGGAAAGGCAAGATAATCGATTTATCGAGATTAACTTTATACCCCGAAACAGCCCAAAAACGGGACAATAATGCAGAAGTGGCCGTCAGTGAAGATTCCGGGGAGGTCAGAGTAAGCAGAACGTCGTCCGCATAGGCGGATACCTTAAAGGAGTCGTCCTGAACCGTTATGCCTTTGATGTCTGGGGAAGAGCGTATGTGCATCAGTAGGGGTTCTAGGGTGAGAGCGAACAGAAGGGGAGAGAGAGGACAGCCCTGGCGGGTACCGTTGTGAATAGAGAAAGGGGACGTCTGAGAACCGGGTACAACAACGTCAGCCCTAGGGTTATGATAGAGGGCCTGAACTGCGGAACAGAAGTCAGGGGGGAAGGACATATGCTCCAGCAGGGCAAAGAGAAAGGGCCACTCGATACGATCGAATGCCTTCTCTGCGTCCAGGGACAAAAGCAAGGAAGGCTGACCCTCCGCCTCCAGGTGCCAAATCGCACCCGCCGCCCTACGGGTGTTCTCATACGCCTTGTCGTCCCTGTATGAATCCCACCTGATCAGGGTGTATTAGAAACGGTAACAGCGGGTTGAGTCTGGTAGCCAACACCTTGGCGTAGATCTTGACATCCAGGTTCAACAGGGATATGGGGCGGTTACCCGATGGGTTGGAGAGGTCTTTACCCGGTTTGGTTTAGGAAGAACTACCAGGGACGCCAGCAGGGAGTCGGACGGAAAAGGACTGCCCCCCTTGACCGCATTAAATAGAGTGACCAGGTGGGGACCAAGTATCGGGAGGAATGTTTTGTAATAGCGGGCTGTGTAGCCGTCTGGACCGGGAGCTTTATTCGGTTTTAGTGAAGCTATGGCTTCTGAGATCTCCTCGAGAGAGAGAAGTCCTTCGCAAGCGCTTCCCCTTGTGTCGACGAAAGTTTGGGTAAGTCAACGCTGGAAAGAAAAGAATTGATATCAGCTAAGTGGGAAGACGTGGGAGGCGAGTGTAGAGGGGAGTGATTATAAAGAGAGGAGTAGTAGTCTGTAAAGGTTTGCTTAATATTTTGTGGGGATTTGATCGGTCTACTAGCCGAGTCTCTGAGGGAGGTAATGCGGGTCACTGGGGGACATGGGCGTATCTGCCGCGCCAACAGCGTGTCCATCTTGTTCGCGGATTCATAGTACCTGCGCTTCGACCAGGTCATCGATCTAGCGACATCATCGAGCAACAACCTGTTCAGAGCCTGTCGGGTGCCCTGCAAGCGGTCAAAACCCTCCTGTGAGGGCGCAGATTTATGATCCAATTC
Source organism: Leptobrachium leishanense (assembly GCA_009667805.1). Classification (NCBI taxonomy): domain Eukaryota; kingdom Metazoa; phylum Chordata; class Amphibia; order Anura; family Megophryidae; genus Leptobrachium; species Leptobrachium leishanense. The sequence continues at coordinate 133,027,248 of CM019068.1, forward strand.
CTGCGCCTGTAGCGTGTGCTGTAAATCTAATACGCGTTGCAACTTGAGGCACTTGCGATAGGAAACCTTTTTAATAATCTCCCCTCTCAGTACAGCTTTATGTGCTGCCCAGACGGTGGAAAAGGAAACCTCCCCCGCGACATTGTCTCGGAAGTATGCCTCCAGCTCCCCCGTCAGCTCCTCGACCAACCCAGCGTCCTGTAATGTATGGGAGCCGAGTCGCCAGTTCCACACCGGGGAGCAGTCAGGGAGACCAAGCTCCAGGACCACCTCCGCGTGGTCTGACCAACTGATAACCCCGATAGAAGCCGCCACCACCCATGGGAGGAGGGAGGGAGAGATGAGAATGTTGTCGATCCTGGAGTAGGACCCGTGGGGATTAGAATAAAAGGTAAAATCTTTAGTGGAGGGATGGGAGACCCGCCAAATATCTATCAAGGCCTTCTGGGTCAAAAAAGAGCCAAACAAGGTGTCCTGTCTTGAGCCCACTGTCAGGGAAGGGTCGGCGGCAGGGCGAGACCGGTCAATAGCGGGACAGGGGACCGCGTTAAAGTCCCCACACATAAGAACGTCCTCCGAGGCACACCTGTCCAAGTCAGCATGGAGGGCATCCCAGAAAAGTTTATCAGGCGTGTTCGGAGCATAAACATTAACTAAGGTGACGGGTCTCAGACCAAGGGTGCCAGATAGGATAACATAACGTCCGGCTAGATCAGTAAATACATCATGTTTCGTAAAAAGACAGTTTCTATTTATAAGGATAGCCACTCCATTATGTTTGTTGAGAGCGCAGGAGGAAAACACTTGGGGGAAACGGGGATCTCGCAGCCTGTTCGAATCCTGCCGAGGCAGCCTGGTTTCTTGGAGAAACGCTATATCAACATGTTTGCGTTGAAGATCTCGAAATAACAATCTCCGCTTCTGGGGGGAGTTTAAGCCCTTCACGTTAAGTGAGAGGGCTGTAACCTTTCTAGGTGGTATCATAGTTCCTAGGAATGAGGTGTCGTTGTACTCCAGCGCTCTCAACCCACATCAGTGCCAGACTCACATATAACATAGACAGGGGAACATGCAAACAAACAAAACGAATAAGAACAAGACACAAAAAGGGAGATACAGAAGGGGGAAGAAAAAGTAACAGAGAAAGACATAGAAGGAAAGCCCGAGACAATCTCAACAGAGTTCCGGGTAGTCCCTCTATAGGGGGGACGGATGAGGAGGACATGGTAACCACACATGCTACCTCCTTAATTGACGTGTGAAGCAGCATACATATGGACTTAGAAAGAACCCAAAAACTAGAAATATGACAAGATAATGTAAACGCAGATCAGAAAATCAAACAAATAAATCGATGAACTTGACAGAAAACAGAACGGTATGCAAAGCCCTGCTAGTGCCGTGGGAAGGGGAAGGCAGGGAAGCCTCTGCCCCAACAGGGCACAGCTTCCCAAGTGACCACAGGCCCGCCGTTCCCAGCACCCCTCAATGTTACCCATGAAGGCTCCCGTGAGTAGAGATCGGTCACCAGGGAGATGTCAGCTGGGCGAAAAGGAACCGGATCCACGATGCAACAGAAATGCCCCCCTCACGACAGAGGGCGAGGGGAGCCTGATGGGGGAATAACCTCCCATTCCACCTCCACCGGTTCCAAAGGCTGCAGGGAGGAATCCGGTATTTGTAACTCCAAGGCTGGGAGGCCGAGTTGGGCCAAAAAGGCGGGAGCCCCCGCCAACGAGGTGCAGATGGTCGTGGTGCCATTGTGGAAGGCCAACATTTTTAGGGGGAAGCCCCAAGCGAAGCGGACTCCGTGGCTCCTCAAGTGGTCAGCGACGGGCTTCCAGGGACGGCGTCGGGCCAGCGTGGTAGGCGCCAAGTCTTGGAAGACCTGTAGCTCTGCGTCTTGGTACATAAGGGGAGAGTCACGCAGAGCCCGCAGTACCGCTGCTTTTGATGTAAAGTAGTGGAAACGGAAAATCACGTCTCTAGGGCCTGCCGGGGGGGCCACCCTCGCTCTCAGGGCGCGGTGCACCCGGTCTAGTAGAAGTTGGTCCGCGGTAAAATCGGGCATCAGGGTGTGTAGCATAGTCATTACCGTCCTCTCCAAGGCAGTGGAGGTTACCGGCTCCGGGAGCCCCCGGAGCCGTACGTTATTGCGCCTCGACCTGTTGGAAAGGTCCTCCACTTGCTGTTCCAGGTGCTGGATACGCTCTGCCAATACGTTGGACCTGTCTACCACTGTATTATGGCCTTTGGACAGCGTAGTCACCGCTTCCTCCAAGGCGGAAGTTCGGGCGCCAACCGCATGGATCTCTGCCTGAATGGCGCACGCCGACCTGTCCAGCTCCCCTGCTAAAAATTGTTGGACCTCGACCAGCCGGCCGAGGATCTGTTGCACATCCCCCTTTGTTGCCGCCTCAAGAGGCCCTCCGGGGCTAGAGCACGCGGAGAAGGCTGCTGGGGAGTCGCAGCCGCCATCTTGAGGAGTAGGCCCGGATGAGAGAGGGCGAAAGATCGGGGCCACCGACATGCCCGGGGTCCCCTTTGCCCGTGATACCTTAGCGGGAGACATCAGGAGGTAATCGGCGGTGATGGGAGTCGATGTGGAAGGAATCTGCTCCGGTTTAACTCGGGTTCTTAGCTCGTCACGACGGAGAGATCAGCCTACACGTCTGCTCTCATCCCGCTCCAGGCCACGCCCCCAATGCACATGTTTATGAGCTAATAATAACAAATTGCACCGCAATTGCACCGTACGGTGAAATTCACAATTTGGTGCAATTTTGGCACTTCACGTGAATAATCCCTTAAATGTTTGTAAACTTGTGGATATCTTTTTTTTTATTTTACAATAGTTTTTATTGAGAGGGTTAGACAACAACAAACATTCTTCTTATGGCGTGTTAATGAAACTCTCAATTTCCGTTATAATGAAAAACAAAACCAAAAAAAATTCAAATAAAATAAAAAGAAGGTGCAAAAGAAAAGCAACTAAAATCCATGGGAAGGGGTGGAAAGGGAGGGGGAAATAAGGAAGGGCAATATCACAAATGAACAAAATCATCCTGTTGACGTCGGATGGATGAGGCATATAAAGTAGAAGAGGAGGGTCTCAAAGGCATCGTACGAAGTGTGGAAGGGCCCATTTTCTCCCTGTGCAACGATTCCCATTATAGGCCGCATGCCTTATACAACTTGTGGATGTCCCAAATCGCCCAGGGATCTTTTTTGGGAGGGCGTTGGCCACAGTCTGCAGTTGCCTTGGTATCAAATGTTCGATACTGGTCCAATAGAACAATAAGTTGTCGTTGCGTCGGAACTGTAGTAGTTTCTGGCCAGAAGTAGCATTGTTGTGGAAACGATAATAAAAAGCATTTTCAAGTGCTGGCGTGGAAGGTGTATCATTCCCAGTAGTAAGATCTCCGGTGAATTTGCGACCGGGTGACCCAGCGCTTCTGAGGCTAATGTAGAAATGTTTTTCCAAAGCGGGGCAACCAGAGGGCAGTGCCACCAAATGTGACCCATCGTGCTGGGTGCTGAGGAGCAGCGCCAACAGAGATCTGAGGTATTCGGGGCAAACTTGCTCATTCTGTGGGGCGTTAGGTACCAGCGGTACATCAGTTTTCTCTGAGTCTCTATCAATGTAGCGCATTTTGAAGCTCTGTCTGCAAATGTGTGTGCCATTGCCCATGGTGTAGGAGTGAAGACCTTAGCAAGGTCTCGTTCCCAGGCTGTTTGAAACGCCCATCTCGTTGCCCTCTGTGGGGTGGAAATAATACGGTAAAAGAGCGAGATTGGTTTGGAGGTAGAGTATTGATCCAACCAAAAAACCTCAGCTTCTGAGAGAAGTGGCAAAGTGTCTCTGAGTCCCGCTATAACCTCCCGCGATTTAAGAAATGAACACAACTGCATATACGACAAAAACCTAGAAGGCAGTATTTTATATTTGACCTGCAGGTCTTGAAAGGACAGGATGGCAGCCGGCGCAAACAGCTGATGTAAGGGAGTAACCCCTCTACTGGTCCAAGGGAGTATCCTAAAATGAGGCATAAGATATCTTAATGAGGGGAGGGGCAGGGCCATTGGTATTGTGGTGTGGTGGGTGAGAAAAGGTTTACACTGATCCCATATCCGCAAATGAAGAGACGTGGAGGGCAGTGGGCATATTATGCGGGGTCTCTCTTTCGGTTTTAACCACAAGAGATACGACAACATGTGTCCAGAAGTGTATGCGGATTCGATAGTGAACCACTGGGGCATAGGATGGGCATGCACCATTTCCGCCAAGGAAGCTAAACATGAAGCCCAATAGTATTTTTGAAGACAGGGGACATTCAGGCCTCCATCCCGGCTCCTGTAGTAAAGCAGGGTTCTGGGGACTCTAGGTCGTTTGCGTCTCCAGATGTATGTCATGAGGACTGTCTGCAGTGTGTCTAGAAATGTCCTGGGAATATTTAGTGGCAGGGAGCGGAATACATAAGATTTTTGGCAAGATCGTCATTTTAACCGCCGCCATCCTACCCAGCCAAGAGAGTTCTCGGTTACGCCATTGGAATACCAATGATTTTACTTCAGACAATAACCTGATGTAATTACATTTGAACAAACTTTCTGCATCCCGAGCGATATGCAGCCCCAGATATATTATGTAATCTGCCTTCCAGGCGAAGGTGTATCGGGATCTTAGGTCAGACAGTGATTTGGCTGGGATATTAATAGGCAACGCTTGCGTCTTAGAAAGATTAACCTTATGATAAGAGACCTGACTATAAAGATCTAATTCCTGTTGTAATGCGGGGATTGACTCTGATGGGTCTGTCAGTGTAAGGAGTATGTCATCTGCATATAAATTTAATTTGTAAGTTGTAGGGCCTACCTCGACCCCGCGTATATAGTCATTCTGTCTTATGGCTTGCGCCAGGGGTTCTAATATGAGTGCGTACAGTAGAGGGGATAGTGGGCACCCTTGCCGGGTCCCATTAGTAATCACAAATTCCTCCGATAAAAACCCTGAGGTGACCACCCGAGCCGAAGGAGCATCATACAAGGCCTGAATCGCGGTTGTAAATGTAGATGGAAATCCAAATTTATTTAGGACCCGGTCTAAGAACACCCAGCTGACCCTGTCGAAGGCCTTTTCGGCATCCAACGACAAGATCACACTCGGCGATTCGGACCGCCTCATGACCTCCAATAGGTTAACCAATTTCTTAGTGCTGTCAGGGCCCTGACGCCTGGAGACAAAACCCACTTGATCCAGGCCCACCAATGCGGGTAAAATCCTCTGCAATCTATTGGCCAAAATTTTGCTATATAATTTAACGTCGATGTTCAGGAGTGAAATCGGTCTAAAATGTGAGCAGTGATCAGGGGTCTTTCCCGGCTTTAGGAAGGGTGACTATGTGTGCTCGTAGCATATCCACCGGGAAAGAGCCCTTCTCCCATGCTATCTCATATCCAGCGTGTAGATGCGGCACTAGAAGTGAGGAGAAGGTAGAGTAGTAGTGTCCGGTGAGTCCGTCCGGACCGGGGGATTTATTTTTAGGTAGATTTTTGATAGCATCAGATATATCTTCTTGCTTGATTGGGGAAGAGAGTATGGTCCTCTGTTGACTCGAGAGGGACGGGAGATGTACAGTATCAAGGTAATCATCTACCGCAGATACAGCCGGCGGATGAGCCTGATCCGTAGCTACCAGGTTATATAGGGATTCATAGAATTTAGCAAAGTTGTCGGCGATCACTGAGGGGTTATATCTCAGGCCCTGTTCACTTTTAAGGGTTGCTACTTTTTGGGACGTATTTTGGGGTCTCAATTGTTAGGCTAGGAGCTTACCCGGTTTATTTTGAAGGGCATAATAGGAAGATTTCAACCGGGACAAGGAGCGGAAATACGCTTCAGCCTCCAGTTCCCTAAGTGATCTACATGCGTCCAACGCCTCAGCCGTGTCGGTGGAAGGGGACAATTTATTTTTTACATCTAATTCCTGCAAAGTAGTGCGTATCTCCAAGCGTCTGAACACATACATCTTCCTTAATCTAGTTGCCCAGTCAATACATATCCCTCGGATGACCATTTTATGCGCCTGCCAGACCGTAAGAGGGCAAATGTCAGGAGTCACGTTCTCATTAAAATATTGTGTTAGTGCTAATTGGATGGCTTGTTTCGCTGGTTCGTGCATTAACAGGTTATCCCGTAGTCGCCAAGGGGGTCGAGTGCGATAACGATACGCGTCGCCTAGTGTCAGTAGGACCGGGGAATGATCAGACCAAGTTAATGGCAGTATGGAACATTCCTCCACTTGAGATATGGCAGAGCCTGGCAGTAGAAAGTGGTCTATGCGAGTGTAGCTATTATGAACATGGGAGCGAAAGGTATAATCCCTTTCAGTGGGATGAAGCAAACGCCATACGTCATATAAATTATATTGCTGTAAGAGCAACTGAAATTTTTTCGGGGAAGTAGCCGACTTCCTAGTGTCGTTGGACGCCGAACGATCCCGGGACGGATCTAGGCAGATATTCAAATCTCCGCACAAAACTAGAATACCCGTCTGTATCTCTGACACTTTACGTAATACATGTGCTATGAATTGGCGTTGGGATGTGTTAGGAGCGTATACAGAGACTATCGTGTACGTGGTCGAGTTAATTGTGCAAACAAGAATAACATATCTACCTCTAGTGTCTTTGATTATTCGGTGGGCCTGGAAGGCCACTCTATTATTTACGAACATGGACACCCCCCTGGATTTAGACCGATATGTAGAGTGGTATTGTATGCCAAACCCTGGGATGTTTAACGAGGGATGGTCCAGTCGGCGGAAGTGTGTCTCCTGCAGACACACTACATCAACATCTAGGGAGCGGAGGTCCCTATAAAGCGAATGTCTCTTTACGGGTAGATTCAAACCTTTAACGTTAAATGTCAGTACCTTCATGGAGGATCGTAAGTAAGCGTCATTGATAGGGGAAACCTAGTGAGCCCTGTCCAAAGTCGGTCAGGTGTGTAGCCTATCGAGCTCGTTCGTAATAGTAGAGAACCTCTGCCCGGGGGGGGGGAGGAAAGGGACACAGTATGCAAACAAGGGTTTAACCGCCACAGCCGTGGCAAAACTATATACAAAAAGTAAACACCTCTCCTGTAGGGCTCTCGTCCGAAGCAGAGCCCTACTCTCCTCCGTAGAGGAGGGAGAATAGAGGGGTAACATCCGTGGCTAGGATCAACCAAACCTATAAGCCTAGCTCATTGTGCAACAGCGCAGCAAGGCAGCAATATAATATAAACCAGCAACGTATATTAGCGGATTACTCAATAAACAATAGTTACGGAAAGCGGAACTCTTCGAACATTTGGATGTGACCGACGTATGTCCTGCGAACATGGTCCCTGGTGGAACCTTCAACGCTTGCTCCATTCTTTTTCCAGCCGTTTGGGCCGGGTTGGGCGTTTTTCCGTAATATCTGCGAGAGATAATCCCCAGGATTCCAGAGCAAATCGGGCTTCGGCCACTGAGCAGAGCACCGTGATCTTTCCATCGCGGGTGACCAACAACTTCCTGGGGTACCCCCATCGATACCCCACCCCAGCCTCCCGTAGCGCCACCGTGGCAGGGCAGAAAAGTCGTCGCTGTTGAAGAGTGGCCTGTGACAGATCTGGGAATACTGTCAGGTGAGCATACTCCGGGCCCGAAGCATTTGAATTACGCAGAGCTCGTAGGATATCTTCCCTGGGTTTGAAGTAGTGGAGCCTCAATAGGACGTCCCTTGGCGCTTGAGGTGGGGCGAAGGTGGCTTAGGGAGTCGGTGAATGCGGTCCATAAGCAGCGTTTCTGGCCTGCGTCAGGAAGGAGGTATGAAAAAAATTCCGCCACGTACTCTTTGGAGGTTTTTTGTGGTCACCGATTCTGATACCCCCCGAATTTTAAGGTTATGTCTCCGGGAGCGGTCTTCCAAGTCGGCCAGTTTTCTTGTACAGTGGTGCAGTTTCTCTTCCAACTCCTCCACTTTAGACGTCATGTCATTGTGTGCCTCTGCTACCTCAGACATTTCTCCTCCAGTTTAGAGGTCCTGTCACCAATCTCCCTAATGTCATTTCTGATATCTGTTGCCACAGTGTCTAACCTGGTCGTCAATGCTGCAGAGAGGTCAGCTAACATCACCTCCATCCGCTCAGTAAAAGTCGCCAACTCTGAGCTCCCCCCTGTTCCCTGCATTCCTCCATGTGGCTGAGGGGAACCGCCGCCATTTTGGGTCTCCATACCGTCCCGGCGCTTACCCGGTTTTGGCGTGAAAAAGTCTGTTTTTTCGGCTGTTTTTTTGGATCTTGCTGCTGCCATCAGAGTGTCCTAGCGATCCGCTGCAATGTGCACTGCTTTTAATGCTGGTTGCTTATATATATCCGCCGTTTTGAGCCTAGCAGGAGCTGAGCTAAGAAATCACACTGCCGCCATGATCGATCGCTGGCCACGCCCCCGTGGATATCTTTTTTAAGAAAATACTGTTAACAGGACATATACTAGGGCTAACAACACCCCTGATGCTGCCAGTTCCAGCCTCCAGGTATCTTACCTTGAAGCTCAACCGATGATTTTTCACGGATTTCGTAACTTGGCGATAGAATGCTTCCGAAGACAGTCTCTGCTCTGATCATTAAGAAATACATGTAGACACAATTAATATAATATGTCATAAATATATTCCATGTGCCGCTGACACGGAGGTGATGGCGCAAAGCATTATTACAAATTGATCCATCTAAAACACAAGTTGCTTCACAGCTGCGAGGAGAGCGTGGGTCCAAAGGACCCCTGTATTTCCACTCGTTACACAAAGTCATGTTAGGTGTCATTGGACAGGTCAGAGTCTGGTCTTTCTAATGATACCAAGCATGACCGTGTAAAAAAACCAAAAAAAACCACACAAATATAAATCTGATAGTGTGACGATTTAAGGGGTTATTCAAAGAACACTGAACTTGTCACCAAATTGCACTGAAACATTTGGTGCAGTTTGGCTATTCAGAAAGCTGTCAATAATCAATACCAGTACTTTTTTTCCTTAAACTCCGGAGATACACCAAACGGGAAGAGGCGCGCAGCGCCTGTAGGCGGCACTGCGCTTCGAGACATGCTCAGTTTTTGTGGGCAGCACTCATTTAATGCATAAATCAGCCCCTTTGTGCCTCCACTGCCTAACCACTTAAATGAGCCAAAGTGGTTAGGGTGCATAGTGTCTGTTTAAATTAAGTAAACTAATGAAACATTATTAAAATATAGTAAAACTAGGTGGAAAGCCTGCCCAGAGGGCAGTCTATTGATAAGTGTGGTGCATTTATTTTTTTTATTTTTTCTTGGTGGTTGCTTTGTCAGGTTTTTTTTTTTTTTCGTTCTGTTTGTTTGGCAGATTTTTTTTTAATAAAAATTCTCTGTTTTTTTTTTTATTGGTGCTTGTTTTTTTTTTTGTTTTTTTTCGTTTTCATCCTGTTAGTGTGGCTGTGAGGTTTCTTAAAACAATTTTTTTTTTCTTGGTTGCACGATTTGTGTGGGGGCACTGGCTGTTTGTATGCTCTCTTGTTAAAGTGTTGTTGGAGGCTCTTTGGAGGGGGCACCGTTTTTGGTAGGTCCTCAGTTTTTTTTTTTTGGTGTTAGTGTGGCTGAGGTTTTTTTTTTTATTGTTCTCTGCTCTGCTCGGTGCTATTGTGCTCTGCTCGGTGCTATTGTGCTCTGCTCGGTGCCGTTTATTGTGCTCTGCTCTGATCTGTGCCGTTTATTGTGCTCTGCTCTGTGCAGTTTATTGTGCTTTGCTCTGTGCAGTTTATTGTGCTCTGCTCTGTCTTTTATTTTGCTCTGCTCTGTGCTCTGCTCGGTGCTCTGTTCAGGGCTCTTGTGCTCTGCTCTGTGCTCTGCTCGGTGCTCTGTTCTTGTGCTCTGTTCAGGGATCTTGTGCTCTGCTCTGTGCCGTTTATTGTGCTCTGCGCTCTTCTCGGTGCTCTGTGCCGTTTATTGTGCTCTGCTCTGTGCCGTTTATTGTGCTGTGCTTGGCTCTGTGCCGTTTATTGTGCTCTGCTCTGTGCCGTTTATGGCTATGTGCTCGGTTCTGTGCCTTTTATTGTGCTCGGCTCTGTGCTGTTTACTGTGCTTGGCTCTGTGCTCTGCTCTGTGCCGTTTATTGTGCTCTGCTCTGTGCTGTTTATTGTGCTCTGCTCTGTGCCGTTTATTGTGCTCTGCTCTGTGCCGTTTATTGTGCTCTGCTCGGTGCTCTGCTCTGTTCTTGTGCTCTGTCCAGGGCTCTTGTGCTCTGCTCTGTGCCGTTTATTGTGCTCTGCTCTGTGCTTGGCTCTGTGCTCTTGTGTTCTGCTCCGTGCTCTTGTGCTCTGCTTGGTGCTCTGCTCTGTGCCGTTTATTGTGCTCTGCTCTGTGCTCTGCTCTGAGCCGTTTATTGTACTGTGCTCGGCTCTGTGCCTTTTATTGTGCTCTGCTCTGTTTATGGCTCTGTGCTCGGCTCTGTGTCGTTTATTGTGCTCGGCTCTGCTCTGTGCTCGGCTCTGTGCTCGGCTCTGTGCTCGGCTCTGTGCTCGGCTCTGTGCCATTTATGGTGCTGTGCTCGGCTCTGTGCCGGGCTCTGTGCTCTTGTGTTCCTGCTCCGTGCTCTGATCGTTGCTCTTGTGCTCTGCTCTGTGCCGTTTTTTTGTGCTCTGCTATGTGCTCTGCTCTGTGCCGTTTATTGTGCTGTGCTTGGCTCTGTGCCGTTTATTGAGCTCTGCTCTGTGCTCTGTGCCGTTTATGGCTCTGTGCCCTGCTCTGTGTTTATTGAGTTGTGCTCGGCTCTGTGCTTTTATTGTGCTCTGCTCTGTTTATGGCTCTGTGCTCGGCTCTGTGTCGTTTATTGTGCTCGGCTCTGCTCTGTGCTCGGCTCTGTGCTCGGCTCTGTGCTCGGCTCTGTGCTCGGCTCTGTGCCATTTATGGTGCTGTGCTCGGCTCTGTGCCGGGCTCTGTGCTCTTGTGTTTGCTCCGTGCTCTGATCGTTGCTCTTGTGCTCTGCTCTGTGCCGTTTTTTTGTGCTCTGCTATGTGCTCTGCTCTGTGCCGTTTATTGTGCTGTGCTTGGCTCTGTGCCGTTTATTGAGCTCTGCTCTGTGCTCTGTGCCGTTTATGGCTCTGTGCCCTGCTCTGTGTTTATTGAGTTGTGCTCGGCTCTGTGCTTGGCTCAGTGCCGTTTATTGTGCTCTGCTCTGTGCTCTGCGCGTTGCCGTTTATGGTGCTGTGCTCGGCTCTGTGCCGTTTATTGTGCTGTGTTCGGCTCTTTGCCGTTTATTGTGCTCTGCTCTCTGCCGTTTATGTCTCTGTGCCGTTTACTGTGCTCAGCTCTGTGCTCGGCTCTGCGCTGTTTATTGTGTTTGGCTCTGTGCTGTTTACTGTGCTTGGCTCTGTGCCGTTTATTGTGCTCTGGTCTGTGCCGTTTATAGTGCCGTGCTGGGCTCTGTGCCGTTTATTGTGCTCGGCTCTGTGCTGTTTACTGTGCTTGGCTCTGTGCTGTTTATTGTGTTGTGCTCGGCTCCGTGCCGTTTATTGTGCTCTGCTCTGTGACGTTTATTGTGTTGTGCTCGGCTCCGTGCTTGGCTCTGTGCCGTATATTGTGCTCTGCTCAGTGCCGTTTATTGTGCTCTGCTCGGTGCTCTGCGTCGTTTATTGTGCTGTGCTCAGCTCTGTGCCGTTTATTGTGCTGGGCTCTGTGCCATATATTGTGCTGTGCTCGGCTCTGTGGCGTTTATTGTGCTGTGCTCGGCTCTGTGGCGGTTATTGTGCTCGGCTCTGTGGCGTTTATTGTGCTCGGCTCTGTGGCGTTTATTGTGCTCGGCTCTGTGGCGTTTATTGTGCTCGGCTCTCTGCCGTTTATGTCTCTGTGCCGTTTACTGTGCTCAGCTCTGTGCTCGGCTCTGCGCTGTTTATTGTGCTTGGCTCTGTGCTGTTTACTGTGCTTGGCTCTGTGCCGTTTATTGTGCTCTGGTCTGTGCTCTGGTCTGTGCCGTTTATAGTGCCGTGCTGGGCTCTGTGCCGTTTATTGTGCTCGGCTCTGTGCTGTTTACTGTGCTTGGCTCAGTGCTGTTTATTGTGTTGTGCTCGGCTCCGTGCCGTATATTGTGCTTGGCTCTGTGCCGTTTATTGTGCTCTGCTCTGTGACGTTTATTGTGTTGTGCTCGGCTCCGTGCTTGGCTCTGTGCCGTATATTGTGCTCTGCTCTGTGCCGTATATTGTGCTCTGCTCAGTGCCGTTTATTGTGCTCTGCTCGGTGCTCTGCGTCGTTTATTGTGCTGTGCTCAGCTCTGTGCCGTTTATTGTGCTGGGCTCTGTGCCATATATTGTGCTGTGCTCGGCTCTGTGGCGTTTATTGTGCTGTGCTCGGCTCTGTGGCGTTTATTGTGCTCGGCTCTGTGGCGTTTATTGTGCTCGGCTCTGTGGCGTTTATTGTGCTCGGCTCTGTGGCGTTTATTGTGCTCGGCTCTGTGGCGTTTATTGTGCTCGGCTCTGTGGCGTTTATTGTGCTCGGCTCTGTGGCGTTTATTGTGCTCGGCTCTGTGGCGTTTATTGTGCTCGGCTCTGTGGCGTTTATTGTGCTCGGCTCTGTGGCGTTTATTGTGCTCGGCTCTGTGGCGTTTATTGTGCTCAGCTCTGTGGCGTTTATTGTGCTCGGCTCTGTGGCGTTTATTGTGCTCGGCTCTGTGGCGTTTATTGTGCTCGGCTCTGTGGCGTTTATTGTGCTCGGCTCTGTGGCGTTTATTGTGCTCGGCTCTGTGGCGTTTATTGTGCTCGGCTCTGGCGTTTATTGTGCTCGGCTCTGTGGCGTTTATTGTGCTCGGCTCTGTGGCGTTTATTCTGTGGTGCTTGGCTCTGTGCCGTTTATTGTGCTCGGCTCTGTGCCGTTTATTGTGCTCTGCTCTGTGCCGTTTATTGTGCTCTGCTCTGTGCCGTTTATTGTGCTCTGCTCTGTGCCGTTTATTGTGCTCTGCTCTGTGCCGTTTATTGTGCTCTGCTCTGTGCCGTCTATTGTGCTGTGCTTAGCTCTCTGCTCTGGGCTGAGCTCTGCGCTCAGTGCTGGGCTCTGCGCTGGGCTCAGGTGCTGGGCTTTGCGCTGGGCTCAGGTACTGGGCTCTGCGCGGCTCTGCACTCAGGTGCTGGGCTCTGTGCTGGGCTCGGCTCTGTGCTCAGGTGCTGGGCTCTACGCTGGGCTCGGTGCTGGGCTCTACGCTGGGCTCGGCTCGGGTGCTGGTCTCTGTTGCTCTGTGCTGTGCTCGGGTGCTGGGCTCTGTGCTCGGGTGCTGGGCTCTGTGCTCGGGTGCTGGGCTCTGTGCTCGGGTGCTGGGCTCTGTGCTCGGGTGCTCGGGTGCTGGTCTCTGTTGCTCTGTGCTGTGCTCGGGTGCTGGGCTCTGTGCTCGGGTGCTGGGCTCTGTGCTCGGGTGCTGGGCTCTGTGCTCGGGTGCTGGGCTCTGTGCTCGGGTGCTGGGCTCTGTGCTCGGGTGCTGGGCTCTGTGGCGTTTTCGCGCGATTCCAACGGCCCATTGGTGGTCCTGCGGCGGGAGGCGCCTGGCAACCTCCGTAATAGACTTTGGGCGTGCTGCGGTGGGTGGCGCGCGCGCACCCGGCTGCACGCGCATCCAACCTCTGCAGCACCCTGTGGGCTGCCGCGCATGCGCAGAGTAAGGCTTGGCGATGGACACGCCAAGCCTTACTCTATTATAGTATAGATGAATATTAAAATATACTAAAAGTTAAATACCAAAATAGATTAAAATAAATATAATATACATACAAGTTAAATAAGGTAATAATAAAATATATTAAAAGAAATATTAAAATGACAATATAAAAATATGTATTAAAATAAAAAGAATTAAAATAAATAGACTAACTCAGAGTAATGTGTGGCATGAATGAGTGTATTACAGAGGTCCACAGCAATATAACTCCCAGTACAAGGCTCTTCCAACACACACACACACACACACACACCATCAGCCAGGATCAGGCTCCTGCTGGACAGGCTGCTCCCTCCAGCACCACTGCATGCTACAGCCAGTGGCGTCACTAGGGTTGGTGTCACCCGGTGCGGTAATTTATGGTGTCCCCCCCTCCCCCCCGAGTTTTACGGATTTTTTTTTTAACTACTCCTAAATCAGTACTCCCATATAACACTGAATGCTCATACACACAGCGCACATTACTGTGAGGTTTATTGCTGTGGAGCTCTCTCATATGCTCACACAAATTTTGCCAACTGCCAGCAAGTACGGTGCCTGTTCGAAGGCAGTGAAAGCACACATGGATATATATATTGCCCCCAGCAGCTCACCCATGGATATATATTGCCCCAGCTCACATATGGATATATTGCGCCTCAGCTCACATAGATATATTGCCCCAGCTCTCATGGATATTGCCCTAGCAGCTCTCATGGATATGCCCCAGCAGCTCTCGTGGATATGCCCCAGCAGCTCTCGTGGATATGCCCCAGCAGCTCTCGTGGATATACTGCCCCAGCTCCTCTCGTGGATATACTGCCCCAGCAGCTCTCGTGGATATACTGCCCCAGCTCCTCTCGTGGATATACTGCCCCAGCTCCTCTCGTGGATATACTGCCCCAGCTCCTCTCGTGGATATACTGCCCCAGCTCCTCTCGTGGATATACTGCCCCAGCTCCTCTCGTGGATATACTGCCCCAGCTCCTCTCGTGGATATACTGCCCCAGCTCCTCTCATGGATTTTGCCCCAGCTCCTCTCATTGGATATGCCCCAGCTCATGGATCATGCCCCAGCTCATGGATCATGCCCCAGCTCATGGATATACTGCCCCAGCTCATGGATATACTGCCCCCAGCTCATGGATATACTGCCCCAGCACATGGATATACTGCCCCAGCACATGGATATACTGCCCCAGCACATGGATATACTGCCCCAGCTCATGGTTATACTGCCCCCAGCTCATGGATATACTGCCCCAGCACATGGATATACTGCCCCAGCACATGGATATACTGCCCCAGCTCATGGATATACTGCCCCAGCACATGGATATACTGCCCCAGCTCATGGATATACTGCCCCAGCTCATGGATATACTGCCCCAGCTCATGGTTAATGCCCCCAGATCATGGATAATGTCCCAGCTCACCTCCTGCGCCGCGTGTTCTGCTCCCTCTCAGCGTCTGGCGCGCTCGCCAGGGGGAGCCACGTGACCAGCTGCGATCTCGCGAGAACTCGGCTGGTGACGTGTTTCCCCCGGGCGAGCGCCAAAGCTGCATAGCTTCGGACGCTCGCAGGGAGCGAACACGCGGCGCAGGGTGAGACACCCGCCCTTAGGGTGACGGTGTCACCCTAAGGGCGGGTGTCACCTGGTGCGTGCCGCACCCCCCGCCCCCACGTTACGACGCCCCTGGCTACAGCACTGTATATCTGTCACATCCCCTGCCCCATGGGGGGCATCGGACCGCTCGGGGGGGGCATCGGGGGGGGGCCGGCACCCGGCAGTGCCATCAGCGCTGTTAGCTGGCCGGGTACCAGGCGATGTGCCGGCTGGAGGAGGTCGCGTGGTGCAGGGTGATGATGCGTAGCTGCCAGCTTTAAATCCTGACCGCGCAAAATACTCATTGCCTTGTCGTGGAGTTGCTTCCCACAGAGCAAAGTGATTCAGCACTCGCGATTCACTGTTTCATTTGTGTTGCTGTTACAGACTCAGATTGTATGAGGACCGACCCTGCTTACTGCTGACTCTGATTGTATGAGGTCCCTGCTTGTTATGGACCCCGATTGTAGGTGTACCCTGCTTGTTGCTGACTCTGATTGCTTTAACGACCATTCTATTTCTGACCAGGCTTGTATGAGTGCCACTCTGGATACTAACCCATTTTGCCTGAGAAACTGTCCCGTTACCGACCCGGCTAGTCTGAGAACCACCCCTGATATTGACCAAGCTTGTCTGAGGACCAGTCTTGATACTGACCGTGCTTGTCGAAGAACAATTCCTGATGTTAACCCCTTCTGCACGTATGCCAGTCCTGTTGTGAGATCAGTATATAGTGTACTGATTTTATGTCTTATACTGTGTGCCTGTATTGAGCCCCTGACGAAAGCAGGGGTATATAGGACTAGTGTTACCGACCACTCAAGGATCGGAGGGTTTAGAGGTTTGTCTAAAGCAGTGTGTCCCAAACCTGTCCTCAGGACCCTCCACCTCGCCAGGTTTGCAGGATATCTGAAGCTCAGCACAGGTGATATAATTTGCTGCTCAGTGATTGCAGTATTCAGTCTGCTTTTCCCCAAGGTGATCTGTAAAATCTGGCCTGGTTGAGGGTCTCAAGGAGAGGTTTGGGAAACACTGGTCTAAAGGGATCTGCTTCGGGGTAACACAAGGACATCGTGACAATATCACACCAGACCCTGACTTATCTAACCATAAACCACCCTCAATAACAATATATATCACACGGACCCTGAATTATTTAACCATAAAACCCACCCTCAAAAATATATATCACACAGACCCAGAATTATCTAACAATAAAACCACACAAACCCAGACTTATGCGACCATAAAACGACCCTCAATAACAATATATATCACAGACCCAGAATTATCTAACAATAAAACCACACAAACCCAGACTTATGCAACCATAAAACCACCCTCAATAACAAATATATCACGGACCCAGAATTATCTAACCATAAAACCACCCTCTATAACAATATATATCACACAGACCCAAAATTATCCAACCATAAAACCACCCTCAATAACAATATGTATAACCTGCATAAAAATGTATCAATCACAAACACTAAAGAAATGAACAGTGATTCCCTTTCTAATTAAATCAACCCAATATCCCAGATCTCACCCACATGTCTGTCCTCTAGTTCTAAATCCACAGGTCTCCCTGGAGCTGCAGTCTGTTCACCAGCAAGGCAGGGAAAGATAGAGAGGAAGATCCTGCTTGTTTCTAGGATTATTGACCACTCCTACCCAAGCAGGCACAGCCACACCTTCAGCCAGTACAGTCTGTTAAGGGTCTGAAGACAAAATTCCAGAAGAACAAGTTAAACTTTGTGACCTGGAAAGAAAGGCGTTACAACAATATTACACAGGAGAATGAATATTCCCATTGGAGAATAGATAGAAGGTACAGCAGAGGAATAATGGTAATTGGGAACTGAGAAATATATTGATATTGAGGGTGGATTCACTGCTAGGGAGCAAGTAGTCCTTTAGCTGGACTTCACTACGAGGGGCAGGGGCATTAAAAAGTTAGTTTACACACTCAAAATTTGAATGGTCCTTCAGGAGGGGGTAAAGAACGGTTAGCAACAGTTTGAGCAGTGTAACTCCATTCTCTATACTGGAATCAGGCCCGGACTGGGACAAAATATAGGCCTGGACATTTTGTTTTTTTTGAATTTAAGATTTTTATTTTGTAAGTAAGTCAACATATAAGCAAACGTGGAAAGCAAGGGCTACGCAGGGCCATCCACAGCATAAGTTTCACATGTGAAAAATAATAAACATCCCCGAAAAGGGGGGGGGGTCTCAGCGTATAATATTATCCAAGAGGGAGGAGGGAAAGGGGGTAATAGGTAGCGCAAAAATACACTTCAGAAAAAGAAATAAACCACATCTTACAAAAAACAATAATTAAGTCAACTGTAAAAGGGAAAACGTATACAAAAAGAAACAAAGAAAAAGAAACAACTGTATAAAAGCACTGCTGAGTATAACGAACATAAAAATGGGGGGGGTAAGGTTAAGGGGGAAAAGATGGCAAAGACCAAAATTGTGCCTGCCCTGGCGGGTTCCCGCACGGAGACAAACCGTGTGTGAGGGCCAGGGGGGATAATGGCACCAGGCCCAGGCACTCGGAGGGCCAAACTGGGCACCTGGCCTGGACATTTTGGACTGCGCAGTCCACTTTTTTTTCTGTACACAATGCACATTACTGAGAGTTTTATTGCTGTGGAGCTCTGTGATACACACATACACTGCACACATTACTGTGGAGCTCTATGACGCCCTCATAAACACTGCACATTACTGTGGAGCTCTGTAACACACCCATAAACACTGCACATTATCGGGTGTCACAGAGCTCTGCAGTAAAGCGCAGTGTTTGAGGGTGTCAGAGCTCCACAGTAATGTGCAGTGTTCATTGCATTTCATTTCCCCCCTCTTTTCATTGCAATCTCCCCCCTCTTTTCATTTCACCCCCTCCTTCAGTGAACCTGTGGGCCAGGCCGGCTACGGCCTGGGAGCCACCGCTCTCCTCTACGGCTTCACGTGCATTTGATCATGGTGAAGCGCTGGGAGCAAGTGACATTATATGAGCACTTCCTCCCAGCGCCGCAGAGTTCACATGATGTGTCGGCGCGATGAGGACCGCCGGCTGGCCGGCTCCCTCTTATTACAGTCAGGTCCAGAAATATTGGGACATCGACACAATTCTAACATCTTTGGCTCTATACACCACCACAATGGAGTTGGAATAAAACAAACACAATGTGCTTTAACTGCAGACTGTCAGCTTTAATTTGTGGGTATGTACATCCAACTCAGGTGAACGGTGTAGGACTTACAGCAGTTTGCAGATGTGCCTCCCACTTGTCAAGGGACCAAAGGTAATGGGACAATTTGCTTCTCAGCTGTTCCATGGCCAGGTGTGTGATATTCCCTCATTACCCCCATTACAATGTGCAGATAAAAGGCCCAGAGTTCATTTCAAGTGTGCTATTTGCATTTGGAATCTGTTGCTGTCAACTCTCAAGATGAGATCCAAAGATTAAAAACAAACCCATCAGAGAGATAGCAAGAACATTAGGCGTGGCCAAAACAACTGTTTGGAACATTCTCAAAAAAAAGGAACGCACCGGTGAGCTCAGCAACACCAAAAGAACCGGGAGACCACGGAAAACAACTGGTGGAAGAATTCTTTCTCTGGTGAAGAAAACATCCTTCACAACAGTTGGCCAGATCAAGAACACTCTCCAGGAGGTAGGTGTATGTGTGTCAAAGTCAACAATCAAGAGAAGACTTCACCAGAGTGAATACAGAGGGTTCACCACAGGATTTAAACCATTGGTGAGCCTCAAAAACAGGAAGGCCAGATTAGAGTTTGCCAAACAACACCAAACAAAGCCTTCACAGTTCTGGAACAAGATCCTGTGGACAGATGAGACCAATATCAACTTGTACCAGAGTGATGGGAAGAGAAGAGTATGGAGAAGGAAAGGAACTGCTCATGATCCTAAGCATACCACCTCATCAGTGAAGCATGGTGGTGGTAGTGTCATGGCGTGGGCATGTATGGCTGCCAATGGAACTGGTTCTCTTGTATTTATTGATGATGTGACTGCTGACAAAAGCAGCAGGATGAATTCTGAAGTGTTTCGGGCAATATTATCTGCTTACATTCAGCCAAATGCTGCAGAACTCATTGGACGGCGCTTCACAGTGCAGATAGACAATGACCCAAAGCATACTGCGAAAGCAACCAAAGAGTTTTTGAAGGGACAGAAGTGGAATGTTATGCAATAGCCAAGTCAATCACCAAACCTGAATCCCATTGAGCATGCATTTCACTTGCTGAAGACAAAACTGAAGGGAAAATGCCCCAAGAACAAGCAGGAACTGAAGACCGTTGCAGTAGAGGCCTGGCAGAGCATCACCAGGGATGAAACCCAGCGTCTGGTGATGTCTATGCGTTCCAGACTTCAGGCTGTGATTGACTGCAAAGGATTTGCAACCAAGTATTAAGAAGGGAAAGTTTGATTTATGATTATTATTCTGTCCCATTACCTTTGGTCCTTAACAAGTGGGAGGCACATCTGCAAACTGCTATAAGTCCTACACCGTTCACCTGAGTTGGATGTACATACCCTCAAATTAAAGCTGTCAGTCTGCAGTTAAAGCACATTGTGTTTGTTTCATTCCAACTCCATTGTGGTGGTGTATAGAGCCAAAGATGTTAGAATTGTGTCGATGTCCTAATATTTCTGGACCTGACTGTAGGTCATAAGGATTACCAGCCGCCCTCTTCAGTCAGCCTAGGCTGCCTTGCCAGGCTGCTGGCTACGTCGGCCTCCGACTGGCAAGGGAGTCTAGCAGCCTACCGGCCCAGGAGTCTAGAGGCCTACCAGGAAAACGCACGGTTTGCCCGATGGCCAGTCCGGGCCTGTCTGGACTAAAGGCGTGTGTTTCATTATGAATCGCAATTCGTCCCAAATTCCGAAGATTTGTATATCAAAAATACTTCCAAAATAACATTGGTTTCATCCAAAAAGCTTTGGAACAGAAACGGTATCGAACAAATCCATTCAGATCAATTCGTTATGAGGTTTCACAAAGGTGGAAACTATTCCCCTATCAATTAACCTGTGCAGTGCTGAATCTATTGGAGCACACCACAGGCCAATTGACAGCAAAATACGGTGCAGTTCAGAGGCACCGAAATTGTCCCATATAGAACCATTGAAATGAATGATTCCTACAGTTGTGTTCAAAATTATTCAACCCCCACTGAAATTGAGTGTTTTGGCCAGTTTGACATTGATTTTGATCATTCAGTCATCTTGCTTACAATTAAATCAAAGAGGCACGTGTAGGTCAGACAAATATAACATAACATTTATAATGAAATAACCACAAATGTCTTTTCTGTGCTCACATCATTATCAGTTTTATTCAACCCCCAAGTGACATTCAATCTTAGTACTTAGTACAACATCCTTTTACAGTTATAACAGCTTTTAAACGTGAAGCATAGCTTGACACAAGTGTCTTGCAGCCATCTACGGGTATCTTCGCCCATTCGTCATGGGCAAAAGCCTCCAGTTCAGTCACATTCTTAGGCTTGCGCACTGCAACTGCTTTCTTTAAGTCCCACCAGAGGTTCTCAATCGGATTTAAGTCAGGTGACTGCGATGGCCACTCCAAAATGTTCCAGCCTTTAATCTGCAACCATGCTCTAGTGGACTTGGAGGTATGCTTGGGATCATTGTCCTGTTGAAAGGTCCAACGTCTCCCAAGCCTCAGGTTTGTGACGGACTGCATCACATTGTCATCCAATATCTCCTGGTACTGAAGAGAATTCATGGTACCTTGCACACGCTGAAGCTTCCCTGTACCTGCAGAAGCAAAACAGCCCCAAAGCATGATTGACCCCCCGCCATGCTTCACAGTAGGCAAGGTGTTCTTTTCTTCATAGGCCTTGTTCTTCCTCCTCCAAACATAGCATTGATCCATGGGCCCAAACAGTTCTAATTTTGTTTCATCAGTCCACAGAACACTATCCCAAAACTTCTGTGGTTTGTCCACATGACTTTTGGCATACTGCAGTCGACTCTTCTTATTCTTTGGAGACAGCAAGGGGGTGCGCCTGGGAGTTCTGGAATGGAGGCCTTCATTACGCAGTGTGTGCTGTATTGTCTGAGCTGAAACTTCAGTAGCCACATCTGACAAATCTTTTCTCAGTTCCTCAGCAGTCACACGGGGACTTTTCTCCACTCTACACTTCAGGTAGCGCACAGCAGTCGAAGTCAGCATCTTCTTTCTGCCACGACCAGGTAGCGTTTCAACAGTGCCCTTTGCCTTGAATTTGCGAATGATGCTTCCTATGGTCTCTCTTGGTATGTTTAACATCTTTGCAATCTTCTTATAGCCATTGCCCTTCCTGTGAAGAGTAATCACCTCTTCTCGTCTTCCTGGACCATTCTCTTGACTTCACCATGTTTGTAACCACACCAGTAAATGTCTAGAAGGAGCTGAGTATCACAGTCATTTTAAAGCTGCCTAATTGGTGCTTATTATGCTTTATTGCTGCTCCGTGACATCCACAGGTGTTTTCAATACCTGATTGAAAACACTTGAATGAACCTCTGTTCTTCAGAGTGGTAGTCTTTAAGGGGTTGAATAATTGTGTCAATGAAGAATTCACAAAAGAAACATTTACTACTGTATTACAAAACCAATTGATGTCATTTTAGTTGCATATGGTTCTTTAAAAAGTCCTTGTAGGATTTCATTCTGAATACAATTACAAATGTGCACTAAATTCCCTAAGACCCTTTACAGCATTGGGGGTTGAATAATTTTGAACACAACTGTATGTACAAATCACCAAGGTGCGCCAAAACACTAATTATTATTCATAGCTTTTAACCCTCACCTAACCGTAATTTAACACCAAGAAGCATTTATTGACTTTTTTTTAGCGGTCTAAAATTACAAAATGTAGTTGAACGAAATCGATTTCAGAAATTCATACGAAAAAAAAAATTCGACCTAAATTATTATTTTTTTTTAGCCGTGTATACCTCTGGATTACTAGGGGCCAGAAGGTCCTTTACTTTGACTTTATTAATAGGGGGTGCAAAAAGTCCTTTAGAGGGGAAGTAAACTAGCTTATTCACACAAAAAAGGCTAGTTGACATACTCAATGAAAAAGGTCCTTCTAGAGGGGGTAAAAACTACTGGCAGCAGTTTGAGAGCTGGGTCTCCCCTTTCCCTGGCTCACCAGGATGCACAAGGTCCATAAACCTGACTGGACTACATGGAGTGCATAAGGTCCTTTAGAGGGAAGAGGCAAACTAGCTTCATCACACTGAAATAGCTAGTTTACACACTCCTTGAAAAAGTCCTTCCAGGTGGTGTACAAATAGCCGCAATGTAAGGGGAATAACTAGAGATAGCCACCATCAGGCAGCCATCTTGCCTGATTTCTATACAGAAATAATACTAACCAACCTTTTAATGGTCTTGCATAGATTCTAACATTCTGTTATGGCTAACTGACTGGGTATTTAGGTGATGACTCGACAAAAGAAATGCCAGATGGAGGCCTTGATTCTTGAAAGGAAAAAAGGTTTTATTCGGTACCGGACAAGAGCTGGAAGTCTTGCTCGCAATCAAAGCTCAAGTCCCGAGCCAACAGAGAAACAAAGAATTTATACATGGCAAGTAAAAATGCACACCTTATTCCCCTCCTCAGGTTATCCTCCCACTTCCCATATCAACCTTCATTATACATATTGGACTTTATTCGTCATTTTGCAAGTCAGCAAGGTTCACCTCAAAGACACGACCCTTGAGCCCACCGGAGACAATCTGAATTCTCTGTCTAGTCAATAAGGTTGTAAAAGGGAATCATTCTTCCAAAACAAATATGGCAAGCTATGGGATTTACTCATTCGTTCTGCTGCCTCGATATATTAAGCAACTTTTATGGCTTAGTTAGAAATAGTTAGAGACCTGGGGGAGGAGAAGAGGTAACTCTTCAGTCAGCAGAAATCAGGTTTAAAACAAGATATTAGAGGCTACACTTAGCTGTTAGAAAATAGAACTGTATAAACTATCTAAAATGGTGGACAGGGAACAGAGAGGGTGACGCTGGGGGTTATTCCCAGGTAGCGCTCTTTCAATTCCAGAATATATCGGGTGTAGCTATTAAAACTGTAGAATTCAGCTAAATAAACATAGTTTAAGCCAAAATTTAATGAGACAGGTCGTGCAGGCCTTGAGACAAAGAAAGAAAGGAACAAATAAGTCAGTTTTCACAGCTGTGGTCTTATCTGAAGGGAGGTGCCATCATGGCTGTGAGAATGAACACCAGATCTTCTTTCGCCACCCTCCTAAATCAT
Source organism: Leptobrachium leishanense (assembly GCA_009667805.1). Taxonomy (NCBI): domain Eukaryota; kingdom Metazoa; phylum Chordata; class Amphibia; order Anura; family Megophryidae; genus Leptobrachium; species Leptobrachium leishanense. The sequence goes on from CM019068.1 coordinate 133,050,928, forward strand.
GTTAGTGTCCAAATAGTTTATTAAGAGCCTAATTACAGAATGTTCTTTGTCTTCGACCTGGAGGGGGGAATGTACCTTTTTACAAATCAATTTATAAGAATTGTATCTAGGGCTGCAACGATTATTTGCATAATCGATTAATCTAAAAAAAAAAAAATTGGCCAACTAATGGATTCATCGGATAAAAAAAAATACATATTCCTCTTATGCCAAAAAAAAAAAAAAAAAACAACATGCCCCCCTCCTTTTTTTCATAAGCAATTTGCGTAGTATTGTAGTGGAAATAGACTGGAAGATGGCCGCCATTCTATGCCAGGCGACCATCTTGTTCAGAATATTGGTTCACTTGTATATAACTAGGCAGGTTTTTAGCTGAAGTTAGAATGAAGCATACGTAGAAATTTAGGAATGTGCTGAGATTACTAGAAAAACAATTAAAGCGCTGAGAGAGAGATCTCTGCTGTTCCAGGCACAGAGAAAGATATGTCAAGGTCGTTGGGGCCCGCAGAAAGATAAAGAAAAGCGTAGAAACCAGACCATGCTTTATCTGTATCAAAATAAATATAGCCTTTAGGGAGGGGGGCACAGCCCGGGATGGGAAAAGGAACTAATTATGATTTACTGTTACTAACATGATGTTTGCCAATTTACAGCCAAAGTAATGGAATCAAAATAAATATAGCCTTTAGGGAGGGGGGCGCAGCCCGGGATGGGAAAAGGAACTAATTATGATTTACTGTTACTAACATGATGTTTGCCAATTTACAGCCAAAGTAATGGAATGTCTTTGTATTAGACTAAGGGAGGTATTAACCCACGTGGGGTGGGATAGCGTAACCGGGAGGTGGGCTGATTGGGAGGTACCTAATTGTGTATTTGGGATATAAGATTGGATGTCACGGGGGAGAGGGGGCTCATTCTTTGCGATTGAATCCTGTTTGAGCATCTGTTGTGATATCACAATAAAGTTTGCCTTTCCTGAAGAGACTCGTGTTCAGACAATCCTTGCTCGTGTCCGGTCCGGCCTCGTCCCGAGTGAACCCGTCTGATTCCGCTAACAGTATATATTACTTATATACGTACATAAGCAAATTTCATTCTTTTCACACACAATGTAAACGAGCACCAGGTCAGAGTGATGGATTGATACTGCCTGGCATAGGCGTGCGCAGCCTATTGCATTAGGGTGTGCACCCAAAGGAGACACACACACACACCTTTTTTTCTGGAAAAATAGGTGGGGGTACTCACGCCCAAGGAAAAACTGTGCAAAAAAATCCAAAGACAAATACCAAAATAAAACAATAGGTGCAAAGCACACTGACATTCAAGTGCAAGTCCTGATTTGAAAGCTGCAAAATATCCTAAGTGACGCGTATCTGTAGGCTGGCACTCGCAGCTGACGTGTGCGTCTGGGCCGGAGCGCACGAGTGACACATCTACAGACGTGTGTATGTGGGACAGTTGAGAGAGAGCCGCGGTGGGAGAAAAAAAAAAAGTACATTAGGAAATATTTTAAAAAACAATGCCTACACATACTACACAAACAATGCTGGAAAAAAAACAACCTGCATATACTGCATGCACATGTGCGCCACATCTATATCCTCCCATAAATTACATATATTCCCATACACACACGTCCAGCATATGTTCTCACACACAGCGCATATTTACACTCACAGCGCATATTTACACTCACAGCGCAAAATTTACACACACAGCGCATATTTACACACACAGCGCATATTTACACTCACAGCGCATATTTACACACACACCTAGCATATTTACAAATACACAAACGCTACATGGTTATACACTGTAAATACGCACCTTTATCACACATTAGTTAATATTCCCTCTCCATAGTGACACATAAGTAAATCATTATTGTGTGTAGTGTTAAGTCCCTGGTGGTCTAATGGACCAAATAAGGTTAATATAGCAATCAAGCTATATCACTCCCCACTCCATTCATACCTGGCAGACTGTGCAGGTTGTGGCAGGTGAAGAGACTGACTGCAGCTTGTGGGACCCCAAAGCCTCCATTACAGTTTGACTAATTAACAGCAGCAGTACAGGGAAAGGAGGGGCTGTTTTGGTGAGGGGGGAAGAAGGGGGCTGTTTTGGTGATGGGGGGGAAGAAGTGGGCTGTTTTGGTGATGGGGGGGAAGAAGTGGGCTGTTTTGGTGATGGGGAAGAAGTGGGCTGTTTTGGTGAGGGGGGAGAAGTGGGCTGTTTTGGTGAGGGGGAGAAGTGGGCTGTTTTGGTGAGGGGGAAGGAGTGGGCTGTTTTGGTGAGGGGGAGAAGTGGGCTGTTTTGGTGAGGGGGAGAAGTGGGCTGTTTTGGTGAGGGGGGAAGGAGTGGGCTGTTTTGGTGAGGGGGAAGGAGTGGGCTGTTTTGGTGAGGGGGAAGGAGGGGGCTGTTTTGGTGAGGGGGAGAAGTGGGCTGTTTTGTGAGGGGAAGGAGGGGTTGTTTTGGTGAGGGGGAAGGAGGGGTTGTTTTGGTGAGGGGGGAAGGAGTGGGCTGTTTTGGTGAGGGGAAGGAGGGGGCAGGAGGGGGCTGTTTTGGTGAGGGGGAAGGAGGGGGCTGTTTTGGTGAGGGGAAGGAGGGGGCTGTTTTGGTGAGGGGGAAGGAGGGGGCTGTTGGAAGGAGGGGGCTGTTTTGGTGAGGGGGAAGGAGGGGGCTGTTTTGGTGAGGGGGGAAGGAGGGGGCTGTTTTGGTGAGGGGGAAGGAGGGGGCTGTTTTGGTGAGGGGAAAGGAGTGGGCTACCCACAGTGACCAAGGACTGACTGATTAAACTCCTGGCGATCTCATGAAATGGAGCCTGCTGTTTCCTGCCCGCTGCATGACCTCGCCTTCCTCTCTGTACTATTTCTCCCCCCCACAGCAGATGCGTGCAGGAAGATGGGAAATAGCAATCAGGCCAGGAGGTACGCGGAAAGACTCCGTTACCCCCAGAGCAGCTGCCAAGCTTGCCCCTGCATGTCACTGGGCATATAAAAAGACACAGGCAGGGGTGTGTCTGCTGCTATTCCAGCAGCCTAACGGAGTCCTCCAGAGTAGCAGGCAGAAATAAGCGGCAGCGCTGGAGCTGCCGGTTCAAATCCAGCGGCTGCCACGATAAAAAAAAAAAAAAAGGCTGATTAGGGTGTGCCCAGGCACACCCGGCACACCCCGTACGCATGCCTATGCTGCCTGGCAGTTTAAGCCCATGTCCGCTTTCTCCCCAAATGAACGCTGCTACAAGCGCTCAGGTAGACATGTCAGCACGAAAGCAGGATGAGAAGTGGGAGCACTCCATGCAGCCGGAACACGTTAATAAGCTAAAGTAGTCAGGGTGTGTAGAGTGTCCCTTTACAATAATTTCATGAACAAACTGAGTGGGAGGAGGGTCCGGAGGTGGGTGTGAGTTTGAGGCAAGGGACTTGACCAAAGTATGAGAGGAAGTGGGTTTGAGCAAAAGACCGGACCCAATTGTGGGAGGGAGTTTGTGAGAAGGTACCAGACCTAAGGGAGAGAATGGCAGCTCCAGACCAAAGAGGGGTGGCAGGCAGGTTGGGGTGGTGGCACAGGCCTCCAGTAAGTATGAAACACCAGCATTACAGTGTCCATGCCCAGTGTTAGTATCCCAGGGTTTGTGTTATAGAGCTGCTAGAGTTGTAAACTGAATAATAAACTGGTTATGTCTGACATTAACCTAGAACTAAATCAGAATAAAGCAGCGACACGTCTTCTCCAATCATCTCCGAAGCAGAGTTAGAGGTTATAACATTTAACTCGGACTGGCTCCAAACAGAATGTGTACACAAATCGATTAATCGATAATGAAAATGGTTCACTATTCTCATTATCGATTAGTTGTCGATTTAGAGCTGAAGCAACTAATCGATTTAAATCGACAACTAATCGATAATGAGAATAGTGAACTATTTTCATTATCGATTAGTTGTCGATGAAATCGATTAGTTGCTTCAGCTGTAATTGTATCGCTGTTCCAAAACTTCACTTGAGTTTTCTGGAGTTCATCCTGCTCAAGTCTAGGTACCTAAGGACGCCTTTCCTGCTAATTGACTCTTGTCCAGAGTGTCATTGTCCACACTACGTCAACCTTTCTCAAATTAATTAACAGATTGCCGTTTACATCATCAGTGTGTTTTAGTTATTATGCAGGACTTAGCGACTAGGGTGCAAAAGGTCCTTTCGCAGGATAGCAGTGGCGTAACTACCAGGGTTACAGTTGGGCATTCCACCACTGGAGGGGGGCCCAAGCAGTGGTGTATCATTAACCCTTTAAGGACCTAGGGTCTTTAAAGTCAATGCATTTATGACATGACGGTTCTGACATTGGTCCTTAGGTTAATTAGCAGAGGCCTTGTTATTATTTTTTTGTCTGGCTATCCATCAGGAGTCTGACAATTCCTGGTGTCTCATTGCAATGGTCTTGTCAGGTGTGATGTATCATCAGTATCTTTCTCTGCCATCCTCCTAATGTAACAATAAACACAAACAAAAGGCAAGGCTTAAACAGAACCCAAATAGAATGTGTTCTCACTCTCTCACCCTTACAAATTATACAAACATTCCTCTGGAATCAAGTGCTGGCAAATCTCTACCACCCAGTGGTGTATCTACAGAGACTGGGGGGGGGGTCACGGAGCATTCTCTTATTAAACTATTCAGTTAAATGGAGAAAGAGCTTTGCATTCTTAATAAAAACATTGTAAAAACTTCATTAAAAAAGGGTTATAAAAGAAAGGGGAGCGGGCTATTAAACTAGATCTTAATGAACACCCCACCTTATAACAGTTACAAGCATTTATAAAGCGCCAACAAATTCCTTAGCGCTGTACAATGGGAGAGACAGAATAATAAAATATACATACAGGTTACACACATGGAACAGAAGGAGGAAGGACCCTGCTCAAGAGCTTACAACCTACGAGGAGAGGGGTGACACACTAGGCGAGGTAACATAACAAGAGAAATCTATATGAGGACCCATAACCCGTTCGTTTAAAATGGCCATACAATTTGGAAGTATTTTTTGAGTGCTAAAAATAGCTGTATACGTGTCTCCTGCACTATCCAAAAGTTGCTGGTTTCAAAACCTAATAATACTATAATCGTCTAGTATCCCTATTATATTAATATTACCATGTACTGGTATTGGCCAGGAAATAAATAGATGTTAAAATACACCTTGGCATCATAGCAGCCATTTTGTGAGCCTCAATGACAAAGCTCTCTATTTCTTTAAGATGAAACTTCGTTCTCAGCAAATTACTAACATTCCAGAGACTATATAGCAATTAACTGTAGTACCTGGCTGGTGTAAACAGAGGGGCCAGTAGAGTTATTTAGAAAGACGAGGTTTGCAGGCTGATGCCAGGCCAAGAAATGTAACAAAGGGCCATGTCTCTGCAGCTGCACGTCTTATCAAGAGTAACAATCTGACTGAGAAAGAACCAGTTTCTATGCCTCCCTTCTAAAATAAATTGTGTCCAAAATGTTTATAAATGTATAATTGCAATGTGGTCTTTGTCTCAGATATGGAGGGAGGGCAGCTGTACCTGGGATGTTACGCTTTTAATTTCCAATGTCTAAGAACTGTGTATCTGCCCCGAAACTGGCACTTGAGATTCTGGGCTTGACCCGGCTTGAGTGCTTTTGGTACCAATAAAGCACCCTTCTGGAACTCGTCTCTGCGTATCTGTGACAGAGCCGATCCAAGCATTCCGAGCGAACATTAGGGATGTGCGTTTCGGAATTTTCACGAAATTTCCCGATTCGTGTTTTCGGATGCGGCCGATTTTCCGAAAATTTTTAGATCCGAAAATGGCAGATCCGAAAAGTTTTCCGAGCCGAAACGAAATGTTTTCGGAATTTTCGAATGGACTTGAAATGTGTCAAATCGAAATTTATTTTTGCTCTAGTCATGATTTCGGTTCCATTCGTGATTTCGGTTCCATTTCGGTAATTCTGGACATCGTATATTTAACTATTATCGGTTATATCGCTGATTCTGTAAATTTTGTATTTGTAAATGCGTATTTTTGATCAACTATTTTTCCGTTTTAAAACCTTTTGTTCTGGTTTTTATTTTTAAAGTCAGACCATTTGGGTCAGTTTAGCGTTTTTTAAATCGTTTTGTTAATTTTTTTTGTTCCTTGGCTTTCATAACATTTTAATATGATTAAATAAAGTTGTGAAATGGAAAAACAAACCAAAAATTTATTATAAAAAAATATATAAAGTATAAAAAAAGTAAACCATAGCAGTTTCCGTCAAAACGAATAGAGTTAGACACTTTGAAACGAGGAGAACAGAGGTTCCGAAAAAACCGAAAATTTCCGAAATCTCGAAAAGTCGATACAAAAAACGAGCAAAGTGACCCGAAAATACGAAAAATGGTCGATATTCCGAAAAAAAAATGTACACGAAAAACGAGTCGAACCGAACCAAATCGAAACAGACATCGGTCGAAACGAGCCGAATCGAAAAGTTTAACCCTTTCGCTGCTGAGGCTTTTCCCGCCCCTGTGCTGAGGTCATTTTTACTGGTTTTGCTCATCATGTTTAAACGTGTTTTGAAGGCTTATTTTAGTATATGACCCAGACATATTATATATCGTTCTTTCCGTCAGACTCGGCAGATTCATAATATGTCATTATTATATGTATACGTCATGACCTGTCTGTATATTATAACAAAAAATGCAATAAAATATGATTTTTCAATAATTTACAACGTGTAAAGTGGTTTTTTTCACATTTTAACATGCGAGCAATTGCGGTTATATTTTGTATGGGGTGCGCTTATTAAAAAAATTAGAGATGGGGTCTCGTTACTTTTTTTTTGGGGAAAATTACACGATTTTTAACAAACGCACCGCATACAAAAATCGTTAGTGCAGCATCATTGTTCACATTATAATTGAAATGGGAACAATATTGCTGCATTAACAAACCAAAAAAAAGAAAAAAAAATTGTTTATTTTTTTTTTAAAAAAAAAATTAAAATATATATATTTTTTTTTCTTTTTACAAACTTTTTCACTTTCGTGTTTAGTATCGTTGGAACGGCCATGCTCTGGCCAATCCAACAATACCAAACTTTAACCCCTAGCTGCCACGGATCGGGAGATAGGGAGTTCATTGGAACTCCCTATCTCCACCATTGGTGGCAGCTAGGGGTTAACTCCAGGACTGGCGTCATCGTGCTATGCACGATGACGCCAGTCCTCAGGGGGAGTTCCCGGAGGCTTGGCCGACATCCAAGATGTCGGCCAGCTCCGGGAAAGGATCACGAACCGGCGCTTTTCAGCACCGATTCGTGATCCGGCTCCCCAGGGGTTAATGCCAGGTACCATTAATGCCAGGTACCATTTGGGTTAACCCCCGCAACGCCGCCGATCGGGAGGGAGAGAGGTCCGAAGGACCTCCCCCCTCCCTTTCAGGCGCCTCCTCCGCACATGCGGGGGGGGGGCCTGAATTAGGTGTCATCGCGCCCCCGCGATGACACCTAATTAGCCCGGCGGCGGTTCCGGATGCTGGGCTGACATCGAGGAGGTCAGCCCGCACCGGGGGGGCCAGCGATCGGCCGGAACCCGGCCGAACGCTGACCCCAAAGGCTGGACGTGCTCAGCGCGTCCACCGCATGGAACGTGACATGCGGTTGGACGCGCTGAGCGCGTCCACCGCAGCGAAGTGGTTAAACATCCGAACGAGCCGAACCGAATCGAAAAAAAAAAATCGGTGCACAAGCCTAGCGAACATATCCGGTATAAATATGTGGGATACCATTACAACCATAGCATTCAATTCCCTAGCTAATGGATATAGAATAACCCAGGACATAAATCGAGAGAAATCTCAATGTATCCTTCCTGGTAAAATCCTTTGCAAAGAAATAAATAATATAATAGGGATACTAGGCAATAGTGCAGGAGACATGTATACAGGTATTTTTGCAAAAAGTTTTTGGATTCTTGCACCAGGGTCCTGAGGTTTCTAGTTAGGAATCAACCGGATGGATATCGTGCCACGGCGGAGAATATAATACCAGGACAAAGATTCTTCAGGAAGTCAGGTTTTATTCACCGAGATCCAGTGGCATCTCTGGCTACCAGCAACACTGAGTAACGATGCACTTTTGTAACGGGAAACCACTCTGTTCTGTAGGGAGAAAGGTCAGCACGGTGCGGACAATGACAAGCCGGACATGAGTCAATGCAAGGAAAGGTGTACTTTATTTGACGTCAAGTCTCAGTCAGGATTGAATCGCAAAGACTGAGTGAGGAGCCCAGAATAGGTTTCAATTCTTATACATGAATTCACAAAAAGGCACATCCCAACAACCCACCCATGGGCGATTTGCCCTCCCTTTCTTTCGAACACAAAGACATTCCACAACCTGCAGTTTTCCCATACAATTAGGACAGTTAGATAACTTAGAAACTTCTAGTTCCTGGCGCTCTCTCTCGTTTCTCTCCTTTCACTGATAAGAGCGCAGATGGCCTAATGGGTGTTTTTGTTCTCGGCCGAGGCTCTCGGACCTTGGCATATTTCTAAGTCTTCCTTCCTGACACCCACTGTTTATCCAGACCGAATTCTCTAATTGCTATACCAGTAAGCCTTTTGGGAGGTCTCAACCTAAGCAAACTTTTCTAAACCAGCTAATAATCGCTATTTAAACTTTACGTGAATCTCAGCTCAACCAAGATGGCTGCTAGAGAACAAGATGGCGGCTAATTTCTAGTCTGCTTCTGTTACACAGTAATGAAGGTTGAAACCTCAAACGTTGGTGGTATAGATTAGCAGCAGTTCTCTTTGATATACCGGCTGGGTAGAGTAGAGGTAACATCACTGCTCTGCATGGAGAGAGCCTGTGGAGACATGGGTTCGATCCCAGCGAGCAACCTCTCCAGTAGGTGTCCTTGGGCAAGACACCTAACGGTACATACTCGCCACCCAGGACCAGGACATACTTGAAATCGAGAGAAAGCTCAATGTATCCTTCCTGGTAAAATCCTTTCTCCAAAAAATTTTTTTATATAAATATATATATATATACACACACACACCAAGGCGTTGTGGTATTGGCAAATAGCCGGGGAGTTCCAGCCTTTGTTGATTTCACCCTAATCCTGGACAACTAGACAAATGTCTTTTGCACCCGACACATGGGCTTTCTGCACTCACAAAGGAAAACATACAGGGTTATCCAAAGAGATTCGAAAAGTCACCGCACGTTCGGTGACTTTTCGTTCTCTTCAATTCGGTTCCTTTTGCCGATCCCATTTCGGTGACCCTGCGGTGTATTCAGCAAGCACCACAAGGCCCCCGAATTGCAGGGAAAAGCTGCCGAAAAGCTGCCGAAAACTAACCGAATGCACGCTGAAAACAAGCAAAAACATCTGGATTAACCTTCGAAGACGAACAGGAGCCGAATCACACAGAGCCGAAGCAGCTGTGACGTAGAGGAGGCAGTGAATAAATTAGAAAAACCATTTGTATGAATCTGGGAAAATGAAACGCTGTTTGCAAAGAAACTACTGAGCGAAAATGTCTGAAATTTTCACAGGAGGTCCAGGGAATGATAATAAAGAGGGCTGTTACAAAAAAAATAAGCAAACTGAAAAAAAAAATCCAAAAAAATCGGACTTTTAAAAAAAAAAAAAAAAATCAGAAAAATGCTTAAAGTATCCTAAAAAATCTATAAATAAAGAGACTTTTTGCTGCAGAATTTTATAATGAACGGTTTATTAGATATTGAATTAAAACGGGAATATTTTTAACATTGAAGCCTATGGGATTCTCCTGAATAAATTTGCCGAATTAAACCACCGAATGGCAGGGCATTTCGGGAACCTTTCACTGCTGGTTTGTGTTCTCTGAATAGACGAAGCAGTGCTTTTTCATGGGGATTTCACTGCCCTCGAACAGGCACCGAACAGGCACCGTATGTGCAGGCAATTCGCCAGGATTTGGCGAATTGCCTGCTCTCTGGATAGCCGAATGGCCAGGAAAGGTAACCGAACGCTGATTTTCAGCATTCGGTTACCTTTCTCAAGCAATTCGGATCTCTTTGGATAACCCTGAAAGAAAATAGATTATACTGTATATAACCCCCTCCCCTCCAAACTGGGACTCTTGCTCAGCCATCACATATTTCATTCAATAAATACACAATAGCCAATCTTCCACCCTATTACCCTCAGCAGCACACACACACACCCCACACCCCAAGCGTCCTCATTTGTTAGGGTTAGTCCCTAGCTTGGTAAAATCTCTCAAAAGGACTTAAAGGGCCACTCGATTACAAATTACTCCCTTTTCATTGCTTTAAATAATTGGGCAGATCCTGCTGACAATATCTGCCCAATTATAAATTGTTTGGGTATGAATAGATCTTTTTCTCACTTGGTGTGCTGCTCCTCCCCTTCAGCTTGGAACTTTAAAAACACAGAAGTCCCTGCAATGTCTAAAGCAATTTAAGTAGCACACGGATCGTGTGTTGCGTACACTGCGCAAACTGCGTAAGGCTCAGAACTTGCTTGTGGCAGGAATGGCCCAGAAATTAGCCGCCATCTTGTATACCGGCAGCTATCTTGAGCCGAGCCATGGTTCTATTAATTGTACATAGAGAATATTAACTGGCTTTAGAATAGTTTGCTTAGATACCAACTTTGCAGAAACTTCTGGTGTAGCAATTAAAAGAGGAATTCAGCCTGAATAAACAGAGGTGCCAAAAGAACTGATTTAGCCCTGCCAAGGCCATAGAAGTCTCAGGCCTGGGTATAGCAAGAACAAAGGATTCCCTCAGGCCAGCTGCAGTCTTATCAGTTCTGGGAGAAGCGGGCTCTCTGGGTGATGATAGTGACAGGATCTAGTTAGCTTCTAAATCAACTAAATGTCCTAATTGTATAAGACAAGGCAAATTGTGAAATGTCTGTGTCCAAATAGGAAGGAGGGCACGTCTGCCCAGGGGAGGGCATGTTTGCCCAGGGGAGGGCACCTGGGATGTACCTTTTTACAAATCAATGTATAAGAATTGTATCTCTGTCTTGAAAACCTCACTCAAGCTTTGCGATACATAGGGATGCACCGATTCCACTTTTTTAAGACCGAGTACGAGTACCGATACTTTTTTTTCAAGTACTCACCGATACCGAGTACCAATACTTTTATTTTGTCATGTGACCGCTTTCCAATAAGAAAAGACCTCATATAAAAATGCCCCAGCTCACATGTATATGTCCCCCCCCGATATATATATATATATATATAATTATATCTCTATTACAGCTTGCCCCCCGGCTCTCGTGGATATTGCCCCCGGCTCTCACAGACCTGGGGAAGCTGACCGTGTGCATAAAAAGCACGCGGCCAGCGCTCCCCTCTAGCGAGCCGCAATACTCACCTGTCCGAAGGGCCGGTCGCACAGCTGTGGCGCAATCACGCGGCTGCCGGGCGCTTCTGTGATGCTGCCTCCAGCCGAGAGGCAGCATCACAGAAGCGCCCGGCGGCCGCGTGAACGCATCACAGCCGTGCGACCGAACCTTCGGACGGGTGAGTATTGCTGCTCGCCAGAGGGGAATGCTGGTTGCGTGCTTTTCATGCATGCGGCCAGCTTCCCCAGCCCCGTGGATATCGGGGGGGGTGTATCGGGCCATTTGCACAAGTATACTAGTATCGGTGCATCCCTAGATACATTCCAGCTCGAGTCTGACGTCATAATAAAGAACGCTTTTCCTGCCATTGACTCGTGTCCGGCCTGTCATTGACCTCACTGTGCCGACCTTTCTCCCGACAGAACTGAGTGGATTCCGGTAACAGCTTACTTTATGTATGCAAATTTCACATTGCCTGCACAGAATGATGTGCTCGCACCAGCAAATCTCCGGCTGCTCTCTCCCACAACATTCGCTGCTGTTATCGTTGGCAGAGAAGATGATGACAGCACGCAGAGCATCTTTTGAAGGGTAGCTGGCATTGGTTGGATGCTTAAATTTGTTAAATTTATTTTCTACTTCAGGACAAGTAGATTGCCACAAGGGAGAAGTAGACTTTTTTTTTATATTTTCACATCCCTGCAATCCTGCCCCGTCCTGGCGGTTCTCAACAGGTACTGGCTGCACCATACCTGCCAGATGTCTGGGTATACATGCGTCTGGGGTTTGATGTCTGGATATACATGTATCTGGGTATACATATATGATTGTGGAGATGAAAAAAATGCACTGTTTATTAAAAGATGTGCAGTTGGGGGCGTGGCTAGCTCCGCATGGAAGCAGACGTGTTCTAGTAGAGCTCCGTGCATCTTTCCTGATATCGCCAAATTTTGCTGGACTTTCTACCCTGAAAACACATTATTGGGGTTCCTGCTAGGCTGGCCACAATGTGGATTGCTCCGGGGCCCGTTTTTGTCCCCCCCCCCCCCGGGGCACAGCTGAGTTTTTGTGTTCTCCCGATAGATCTATATGGCCGCCGGAAATTTTGAGGCCTACCCTTCGGCTCGTTTGTGTCCCTCATCGCAGCTCCTGTCTCCCCCTGTGTGTTTGACGGGCGACCCTTTGTCGCAGGCTGTGGGGATGGAGGGCATCCCCATCCTCTGGCTGTGCCTGTGCTCCCCTTGCTGATGACGGTGGAGGAGTGTGCGGTGAGGCGTGGAGGGGAGCGCCCCTCTCCCCCGAGGGAGTTATGGAGGCTATGTTTGCTGCACTTGACAAATGCCTGAAACAGCTGCCGGAGGAGGACAGAGACCCTCTCACTTATGGCTCTTGCCGTCGGCTGCTGGCCGCGATAGGAGTTGGCCGGGAGGCTGTGGACCCGGAGGTTGAGAAGAGGGCTGCGGTACCTGTCTCACAGATGGCCGGTGTAGATGCTGCTGCTGTGGAGGAGCCACGAGGTGCTGACCCGAGAGATTCGACCCCTGAGCTGTGCTCGCACTGCCTTGCATCGGAGGGGACCCCTGCGGTGCCGGAAGACACCGGGTGCACTACCTACACGAGACCCGCCGAGCTGGGGGTCACTGAACGGCCGGCCGCAGCTCCTAAGAGGCCTGTGTCAGGGGGTGACGCATGGGCCTGGAGGCCTAGATGCTGAAGGGAAGCTGAGCTAGTCTTGGTCCGGGCTGATGGCCTGTATAGCCCAGGATGAACCATGGAGGCTGGGCGCACCACGTGCCCAGGGTTTTGCACAACGGACCCTCCATGCGACTGACGGTCCCACTGGAGCGGGACAGGCGGTTCCTTGGCGAGATACAGGATGAAGAGGTCCGCTGACTCCTTTTTTCTCCTCCCGGTTCTTGGCCTGGCCCGTGCTGATCTCCCCCACCTAGATGACTCCTTTTGCTGACTCTCCCCCTTCCTTTACCCCATGCCGAGATTTTTTATTTTATTTCTCCTCCTCGAGACATTATAGTTTTTGTTGTCGTCACTTGGATGTCTAGTTGCTGATTTTTGAAGCTATTTTATTTTCATTTTTATTGCTGATGGCTGGATGACTCTTTTCATTTTGTTGAGTTACTTTTTGCTGAGACCCCCCATTTGGGAATGCTTTTGTCCTCCCACCTTTTGTTTTCTCTGAGCCCCTCCCCCCTTTTTCATTTTATTATGTCTCTGAGACACCTTTTGAGTTGACCTTTGTTATTCACTTCTGTTTCATGCCATTTAATTTTTTTTTTATTTAAATATTTTTTTATTTCAAAGTCAACAGAGACACACCAAAAGGTCAAACATCAATAAGTGGCCTCGCAGGGCCAGAAAAGGTCATCCACGTAAGTATACAAAAGAAAAGAAAGAAAAACTAAAAAATTACAGAACGGTAATACTTCAGATATTAAAAGAAACAGTAGGCAGTTTACGTATGAAACATAGAAAAGCGGACAGTATATCATCAGGATGGTGGTAAGAAAAAAAAAAGGGGGGGGGATTTGGGGAAAGGCACATACCAGATTGTGACGGTCCTGGCTCATTCCCAGGTGTCAAAAAGACAATAGGAGGCCATAGAAACAAATGTCACGACTCACAAGGCCCGGGCCCTCGAGGGCCAAATATGGCAGGCAGAGCCATGGTGTCCGCCACAGTGGCACACCTCGAGTCTACCCGGAAAGTGCCAAAAAAAAAAAAAAGGGGGGGTGAGGGAAATAGTGAGGGGTAAGAGAGGGGAGTAACAGCCAACATCCATACGATAATACGAGCCCCAACAAGACTGCATGTTGCCATAAAGTATTCATTGTAATAACCAGAAAACATATATAAAAATATATATACAGATTAAGGAACCGCATAAAAAGTCTAACATCCACAGGGAGTCGCATGGGAAGGTGGGGAATAAAAGAGAAAGATACATCCAAAAATAAAACACAGCAGGTTGCCAGAAGGGAGTCAGCGTTATAGCCAAGAGCAGAGATCAGCAAAAAGAGTCAATGTTCCACAATGGACCCCATAAGGTTGGAGGGCAGGGGGAAACCAGGGAGGGAAACTAAGGGCAAGCGCCGAGACGGCAAAACACTAAGTCAGGGCATTAAGGAAGGCCAAACCTCTGCATCAACCCGGATCATCCGAGGCGGGAGGCGGGTAGAATCCAAGCGGAGCCAACAAAGGCCATGCTTCATCTGGTGTGGAGGTCACCTGCACAACCCCATTAATTGTCAGGCAAAGTGTACCAACAGCCCCCCATCTGTAGCGAACCCCCTCAGCTCTCAGACGAGTGGTCACCTCTTTAAAACGTCGTCGAGCCATCAACGTTGCAAAAGGTAGGTCAGCGAAGAGGGACAATGTCAGTGTCTCGTAAAGAAGGGGCGAACGAGCAGCCGGGACCGCCATAAGCCGAAGTCGCACAGCAACATCTCTCGCCATCGCCAAGACGTCCCGAGAGGCTGCAGTCGGGGCCATCGGGGATTTTCGGAGTCGCAGCACCGAGTTAAAAACCCCCAATCCAATCGGCTCCAGTCGGAGCAGGTGAGCCGCGAGTCGATTCACCAGCTCTAAGACCGCCTGGTTCGACAGCGTATCAGGGATCCCTCTGATCCTAACGTTCTGCTGGCGGTGAGGAGTTTCCAGCCGCTCCACTGATTTCGAGAGGTATTCTACTTGAACCTGTAGGGATTCCACCCGTGACTGCAATTGACCGTGGGCCACCTCCACCTCAGTTGTACGGTCCCGGACCTCAGCCACCTGAGTTCAAACTCCGGTCATCTCCGACTTCACTCCAGCAATATCAGTGTGCCACGTCGCTTTCAGGTCTGCCAGCATAGCACGTAAATCACCCTTGGTAGGGAGCAGGTGATCATCCTGTGCCTCGCCATCAGTCGCTAGCACTGCGGGGGGCAATACAGTTGTGCCGACCATCAAGCCTGCAGTCCCTGTACCGCCCGGCCTCGTCTCCGTGGCACCGCCAGCCCCAGGCGGGGAGGGTATCTCTTCGGTCTGAGGTCCCCCTTTCACCCCCCGGTTGCTCTGTACGCGTGGTGTGGGAGCTTCCACCCCCTCTCGGTTGCACCTCATCTCCTCTCCCAGGGATTCCCTGATGTCACGCTGGCGACTGTCTGCAGATGGCTTTGTCTTCGGCTGCGGCTTTTTCCCCATTTGACTGGTCCGCACTGTATGGGCAAACGTCCCAGCCAGATCAAACTCTCTCGCGGGGTGCAGGACGAATCCGCACCAAGGCTTCTCACCTCCTAGGCCTCAAAATGGCCGCCGGGCCGCGTGTAGTCTCCAAAAAATCTGTCTATGGAAGACAATAATCTCCACGTATCCCCCGGGGTCAGGCGCACCTCACCTTCAGTAACATAGGTGCGGCAGGGAGAGAGTCAGAAAAGTCCCCCGGAGGGCAGTAAAGTCAGCTAGTGGAGACTCGATAGCGGAGCTCCATGAAAACACGTCTTCTCTCCTGCACAGCTAAGCTCCGCCCCCCACCATTTAATTTTTATTTTGTCTATTCGTGACCTGTATGTCCCCGGCTGGGGACATCCTAGCAGAGTCTTTTTGTTCTATTTTTGTTTTATGTGATTTTACTTTGTCTTTATTATTGCCCTCGCCCTTGTTTTTTGATATTTCGCCGCTCTCTTATGGTGAACATCCCCCCCCTCATGTTTTATGTATGTGTAACGTATGGCCCTGCAAGGCCAATTTTGATGATTGATATGTGACCTTTTGTCTGCAAAATAAAAATCTTAAATTAAAAAAAAAAAAAGAAAAGCTGAGCAGCTACAGTTAATATTTGGTTTGCATCCTCATTGATGTAAAGCACTTATTTTCCTTTATGTTTACATTGCTTTATGTTAATATTAATGTTATTTATTCAGAATAAGACATTTACCAGTGTCATTTAAGAGAATTTAAAAGGGTGTGTTTGGGACGGAGTTAAAGGAACACTCTAGGCTAAAAATCCCCCTCTTTTTTCTTACATTAAAATATACCTATTTATTGTGTATATATACTGTATATATATTTTTTTTAAATGTAATACTTACCCTAAAAACCACTTCTTTCCAACGGCGTTTTTTTTTTTATATATACTCACCTCCCTTCTCTTCCGCTCCCATCCTTCTAACTCTAACTTGGCTAATGGTTTACGTGAGAAGCGCGCATGCGCACCTCTCACGTAAGCCAGCCAATCAGCAGGCTTCCTCTTCTAATTGGATTAGTGTTACGCGCAGAGGATGCGCGCAACACTAATCCCAGCTGCAGACTATGCTGGCGGCTCGCTTCCGCCAGCTACTGCGGCGAGTTGGAGACGTCATCGCGCTGAAAGCGCAATGACGTCTCCTACTCGGCAATAGTCGTAAGAAGTGGGAAATATGAATCCCTCTCCGCGTCTCTCAGCCGTTTTCAGCCGATCGGAGGGAGGGGGGACAGACAAGGGCATACTCAGGGCATCATGACCACCTAAAAAAAGCTTAGGTGGTCATGTTGCCTAGAGTATCCCTTTAAGGGCAGGGTAGGGGTTAAGTGGAGCAACTGGTGGCGAGTAACTCTTAAGGCCGGGCTAGTAGCACGGGATTTGATATTTTGAGCTCTGTAATAATGATATATTATGAATCTGCCGGAAAAAAAAAAAAAGTGATATATATATATATATTAGGGATGCACCGATACCACTTTTTTAAGACCGAGTACCGATACTTTTATTTAATGTCATGTGACACTTTCCAATAGGAACAGACCTCATAAAAATTTATATGAGATTGACCGCAGCTCACATGGATTTGCCCCAGGTCTCATGGATTTGCCCCCAGGTCTCATGGATTTGCCCCAGCACTCATGGATTTGCCCCCAGCACTCATGGATTTGCCCCCAGCACTCATGGATTTGCCCCCAGCTCACATGGATTTGCCCCCAGCTCACATGGATTTGCCCCCAGCACTCATGGATTTGCCCCAGCTCTGTTGGATATGCCCCAGGTCTCATGGATTTACCCCCAGGTCTCATGGATTTACCCCCAGCTCACATGGATTTACCCCCAGCTCACATGGATTTGCCCCCAGCACTCATGGATTTGCCCCCAGCTCTGATGGATATGCCCCA
The DNA here is from genome assembly GCA_009667805.1 of Leptobrachium leishanense. NCBI lineage: Eukaryota > Metazoa > Chordata > Amphibia > Anura > Megophryidae > Leptobrachium > Leptobrachium leishanense. Next base: position 133,068,467 of record CM019068.1, read on the forward strand.
GCTCTGATGGATTTGCCCCAGCTCTGATGGATTTGCCCCAGCACTCATGGATTTGCCCCAGCTCTGATGGATATGCCCCAGGTCTCATGGATTTACCCCCAGCTCACATGGATTTGCCCCCAGCTCACATAGATTTGCCCCCAGCTCTGATGGATATGTCCCCCAGGTCTCATGGATTTGCCCCCAGGTCTCATGGATTTGCCCCCAGGTCTCATGGATTTACCCCCAGGTCTCATGGATTTACCCCCAGGTCTCATGGATTTGCCCCCAGCTCACATGGATTTGCCCCCAGCTCACATGGATTTGCCCCCAGCTCACATGGATATGCCCCAGCTCACATGGATATGCCCCAGCTCTGATGGATATGCCCCAGCTCTGATGGATATGTCCCCCAGGTCTCATGGATTTACCCCCAGGTCTCATGGATTTACCCCCAGGTCTCATGGATTTGCCCCCAGGTCTCATGGATTTGCCCCCAGGTCTCATGGATTTGCCCCCAGCTCGAACGCTGGGATCACGTGGCCGCCGGGCGCATCTGTGACGCGGCCTCCAGCCGAGAGGCAGCGTCACAGGAGCGCCCAGTGGCCGCGAGAACGCATCACTGCCCAGCGACCGGACCTTCAGGATGGGTGAGTATCACGGCGCGCCGGAGGGGAACGCTGGCCGCGTGCTTTTCATGCACGCGGCCAGCTTCCCCAGCCCCGCGGATACCGGCAAGCCGGCCCAGCACCGGCTTCCGGTATCGGCGGGATGTATCGGGCCGTTTGCACGAGTAACAAGTACTCGTGCAAACGGTAATATCGGCCCCGATACCGATACTAGTATCGGTATCGGTGCATCCCTAATATATATATATATTATATATATATATGAGTATAGCAGTCTGTAGTGATACCTTTTTTATTGGACGAACGTTACATTTAAAGTACAAGCTTTCGAGAGTGATCCTCCCTTCGTCAGGTATAGAAGCTTACACGAGCTATACTCGTGATTTTGGCATCTGGATTCTGGACTAACACGGCCTACCTAATTAATATATATATATATTAGTCTGGGTAGTAGAAAACATGATGAGCAAAAACAGTAAAAATGAGTTCAGCACGCAGAGGTCGAAATGGTGTTACCGGAATCCACTCAGTTCTGTCGGGAGAAAGGTCGGCCCGGTGCGGACAATGACAAGCCGGACACGAGTCAATAGCAGGAAAGGTGTACTTTATTTGACGTCAAGTCTCAGTCTGGATTGAAACGCAAAGAATGAGTGACAAGATCAGAATAGGTTTAAATTTTTATACATGAATACGTAAAAAGGTACATCCCAACAACCCACGCAGGGGCAACTTTGCCCTCCCCGGGCAAATGTGCCATCTCCTCATCTTAAACACAAAGACATTCCACAATTCGGCAATTTCTCATGCAATTAAAACAGTTAGATAATCTCAAAGTTCAGCTTGTTTCAGTCACCGGACCCTTCTCAGTAGGCTGTTCCCCTCCCTTTCCTGATAAGGACAAAGATGGTCTAATAGGGGCATGGTCTTCAGTTAAGGCTTCCTGACCTTGGTATGTTTCTAAATCATCATTCTGACACCCACTATTTGTACAGGCCAAGCTTTCTATTTTAATTGCTGTGCCAGCAAGTCTTCTGGAATATCTGGAACCTAAGCAAACTTTTTCTAAACCAGCTATTTACAAATACGATTATTTCAGCTCAGCCAAAGATGGCTGCTGCAGGACAAGATGGCGGCTAATTTCTGGCCTGCTTCTGTTACAATAGCTCAGCAGTAAAAGGGTTAAATATAGGGCTGAAACAACTAATCGATTAAATCGATTAAAATAGTTGTCAACGATTTCCATTATCGATTAATCGGTGTCGATTAATCGTCCTGTGTACAGCACACAGTTTAGAGTCAGACCGAGTTAAACGTAATTAACCTCAGCTTCGGAGCTGATTGGAGAAGACGCGCCGCTACTTTACTCGGTATGATTTAGTTCTAGGGTTATGTCAGACATAACTAGTTGGTTTTTATTCCGTTTACAACAGTAGCCGCGCTATAACACAAACAATAGGATACTGCCACTGGGTGAAGGAGCTGTATTCCTGTGTTTAATCCTTACTAGAAGCTGGAGACCTGTGCCACCACCCCACCCTCCCTGCCACACCCTCTTTGGCCGGGAACTGCCATTCCCTCCCTTTTCCTAAACTCACTCCCACACTCAGATCCGGTCTTTTGTCCATACCCACTCCCTCTCACACTCTGGTCAAGTCACTTGAGGAGTCCCTCCTCCCACTCAGTTTTTCACAAAATGATTTAAAAGGGACACTATGCACCCTGACCACTTTAGCTTATAAACCCAGATTTCATGCTGACATTATCTATGACCAAGTGCTTGTAGCCGCGTTCATTTGAGAAAGGAAACATGGGCTTAAGCTCCGCATGCAGCATCAACCCATCCCCCTCTGACCAAGCGCTCGCAGCATCAACCCAGCCCCCTCTGACCAAGCGCTCGCAGCATCAACCCATCCCCTCTGACCAAGCGCTCGCAGCATCAACCCATCCCCCTCTGACCAAGCGCTCGCAGCATCAACCCATCCCCCTCTGACCAAGCGCTCGCAGCATCAACCCATCCCCTCTGACCAAGCGCTCGCAGCATCAACCCATCCCCCTCTGACCAAGCGCTCGCAGCATCAACCCATCCCCCTCTGACCAAGCGCTCGCAGCATCAACCATCCCCCTCTGACCAAGCGCTCGCAGCATCAACCCATCCCCCTCTGACCAAGCGCTCGCAGCATCAACCCATCCCCCTCTGACCAAGCGCTCGCAGCATCAACCCATCCCCCTCTGACCAAGCGCTCGCAGCAGCAACAACCCATCCCCCTCTGACCAAGCGCTCGCAGCAGCAACCCATCCCCCTCTGACCAAGCGCTCGCAGCATCAACCCATCCCTCTGACCAAGCGCTCGCAGCATCAACCCATCCCTCTGACCAAGCGCTCGCAGCATCAACCCATCCCTCTGACCAAGCGCTCGCAGCATCAACCCATCTCTCTGACCAAGCGCTCGCAGCATCAACCCATCCCCCTCTGACCAAGCGCTCGCAGCATCAACCCATCCCTCTGACCAAGCGCTCGCAGCATCAACCCATCCCTCTGACCAAGCGCTCGCAGCATCAACCCATCCCCCTCTGACCAAGCGCTTGCAGCATCAACCCATCCCCTCTGACCAAGCGCTCGCAGCAGCAACAACCCATCCCCTCTGACCAAGCGCTCGCAGCATCAACCCATCCCCCTCTGACCAAGCGCTCGCAGCATCAACCCATCCCTCTGACCAAGCGCTCGCAGCATCAACCCATCCCTCTGACCAAGCGCTCGCAGCAACAACCCATCCCTCTGACCAAGCGCTCGCAGCATCAACCAATCCATCTGACCAAGCACTCGCATGCCTTGTGTGAAAAGTACGCAAGATACGTAATTTGCAAATGTACGCATGAAAGTTATGTACACTACGCAAAATGCTTATGAAAAAAGGGGGAGGGGTTGTGGTTATTTTTTTACATAAAATTCCTTTTAAGTAAACTAATTTCTCTCTATTTTTATCCGATGAATCGAAATAATAAAATCGGCCAACTAATCGATGAGAATAATCGTTAGTTGCAGCCCTAGTTAAATATATACATGTACATACACACACACCTCCATACCAACTTTGAAACAGAAAAAAGAAACGTGAAAAGGAAGTATACTTAACGGCGCTGTAGAGATTCGCTATATGCTTTCTCAAATAGGGTGCTTCCCGTCACCCAAAAGAACACAGCAAGGTGATCACACAATTACATATATAAAACCAAAAGAATGAAGCAGCGTTTCATATAACCCGTGTATAGCCCAATATAATGAAGAAATAGGAAAGAGCTCAAGCTTGAAGGACCGTGAGTTTCAATTTTTCTTAACAAACGTGCTTTGGTTCTTCAATGCAAGGTATCGTCCTTTGAGTCTTCCCCACCCAGCAGGGACACTCCACACATAAATTTAGAGCAGGAAATATAAAAGTCCAATAGTGTAATACTGCAACACATAAAGCAGTAGGTCTTGAATACAGAGGTATCCTACTCACGTTTCACAAGAGCTACCAGCTCAGATGTATACTTTTTAGGTGTTACAGACCACGTAAATCAGCCTTCGATCGATGCTCCGTGTACTGATCCTAGTGGAGGCGGTGATTCCGGCCCGAACTGGATACAACTCGGACACAGAAGAGTTAAAAGAGGAGATATATATATATATATATATATATAATTAGAACACAATGTCCCTGCAACTACCTTGTAAGTCGACTTGAACAACTCGAAGACTGTCACGGTGCTTGCTCAAAAAGTTGCATAGAATCCACGAATGGAGCCGCACACGTGTAAATAAAATAACAAATTTATTAAATCTTATAAAATTGACCAATTTTATATATATATCTATCCCTTTATTAAACTAACAATTAGAAACAAATGAATAAGCTAAACACGTTTCGCACCACTCAGGTGCTTCTTCAGTGGCAAAACAAACAGAAAAAAACATACAAATATGAGGCATATTTAGCCTTTGCTTAGGTATGACTTTAAATAGCTGAAGCTAAAGGACCAGCGTGACCACTTGGTCAGATTTCACAGCAGTCGCTCTTCGATGACGTCACTCTATAGTTTCGTTGGAACGGCTCTTATAGATGTAGTCATTCTGTAGTGTTACCAAGACGGCTCCTGCACGTCACGGAAGAAAATATCTTCATTAACATCCATCCACTAAGATGAATGAGGGTCCAAATTGCAACATAGCCCAATATTCTAGCAACATATGTTTGAGTCTTTAATTGTAACAATATTGAAGGGAAAATGTTCTTTTGATATAGCCTGGTTCAATATCGAAGATACATTGATGATATTTTCATCATCTGGAAAGGAAATGAGAGTTTGGGGGCCTTTTTTGAGACCCTTAATAAGAATGATTGGATGATAAAATTAGATATAACCTTTGATAGGAAGGAAATAAATCAATTTTTTGGATTTGACGATTTATGTAGAAGAAGGTCAGATGACATCTCTATACTTCCCAAGCTCGGAAAATGGCTGTTAGCTTTTGTGAAAAGGGACACAATGAGAAGTTTTTAAACCACTTGATAAAAGAAGGAGAAAGGGATCGAAAAGAAATTATTAAAGCAGGCCTCAAAATTTCCACTCGCCTGCATTTGGCGAGTGGAAATTACACGTGAGCGAGTAAGAATGCAGAGGCAGAGCAGGATAAGGGGATAGGTGGGGCAACTAGTGGGGAGTAACTCTTAAGGCCTGGCTAGTAGCTTGGGACTTTAAATTTTGAGCCCTTATTGAAGTATAAGGACCGGAAACAAGATACAGTTGTAAATCGGTGGAACAGTTTCTATTGTAACGGGCAGACTAAAGAAATTAATCAGATTATTAAGAAACATTGGCACATTCTTGTAAAAGATCCGATGGTTAAGGGGATTCTAGAAGATAAACCGAAGATTATTATTAGAGGGGCACCTACTATTAAACAACGATTAGTTAAAAGCCATTTGGACAAACATAATAAGATACCTAACCCATTTGATTTAAGGGAAGGATATTATCGGTGTGGGCAACGCCTGGCTTGTAGGAGTTTATCTCTGAAAAAAGAATTTACAGAAGGTTTTGATTATAAAGGAGGTTTTAAATTGCGGCAGATTTTAACCGGTCATTCAAAAAATTTGATATATGCACTTATATGCCCATGTCAACAGATTTATATAGGCAGAACAACTAGAGCATTGTATGTCCCTGTTATGGAGCACGTTAGGAAAATACAGCAAGGATTTCTCAATCATTCAGTTTCGGCTCATTTTAAAGAAAAACATGACTGTTTCCCTAAAGGGTTAATTTTTCTGCCGCTAAAAAATATTAAGAAACATTGGAGAGGGGAGGACTTTTTAAAGAAATTTAACCAGGAAGAGATGCGACTTATTCTTCATTGATTATTTAACCCCTTAGGGATTCAAGTAAGACTAGCAGGGTTATTCAAAGAGAATCGAAAAGTCACCGCACGTTCGGTGACTTTTCGTGCTCTTCAATTCGGTGAGATTTGGTGATCCCATTTCGGCGACCCTGCGGTGTATTCAGCAAGCACCACAGGGCTGAAGTGCAGGGAAAAGCCGCCGCCGCAAACCTGCCGAACACTCACCGCATAAACCGGTGAATGCAAGCCGAAAATCCGCAAAAACATCTGGATTAACCCCGCCGAACACAACGGAGAAACCCAAGCAGGAGCCGATCACAGCCGCCAGAAAAACCCGACACCGCAGACGAATGGAGTGAAAAAAAAAACAGTTTGAATGTTTGAAAAGTGAAATGCTGTTTGCAAAGAAACTACAGAGCGAAAATGTCTGAAATTTACATAGGAGATCCAATGAATGATAATAAAAAGGGCTGTTACACAAAAATGTAAGAACGTTTAACAAAAAACAAAAAAAAAAATCCCGAACAATGCTTAAAATATCCCAAAAAAAATCTATAAATAAAAGAGACTTTTTACTGCAGAACATTATAATCAACGGTTTATTAGATATTGAATTAAAATGGGAATATTTTTAACATTGAAGCCTATGGGATTCGCCTGAATAAATGGCAGGACAATTCGGCAACTTTTCACTGCTGGTTTTTGTTCTCTGAATAGCTGAAGCTATGGGGATTTCACTGCCCTCGAACAGGCAACGAATAGGCACCGTATGTGCAGGCAATTCGCCAACATTTGGTGAACTGCCTGCTCTCTGGATAGCCGAATGGCCAAGAAAGGTAACCGAATGCTGATTTTTCATCGTTCGGTTACCTTTCGGCAGCCATTCGGATCTCTTTGAAGAACCCTGTTTGAGTTGTGCCACTTGGAAACACTAAAATAAAGGGTTATTCAGAGAGCACCGAAAGGTCAGGGCCCTCTCCTTAGTTCGCCGGCTCTGCAGTGAATTCAGAATTCACCACAGGGTCCCTGAAGGGTGCTTCTGAATGACGGCGCTCAAACCATCGAATGCAGCCGACAAGCCACTGAACGGACTGCTGAACGCCGCCGAAGAGAGTTGTTATTTTATGGAACCAGATTCCTTAGTTGTTTCGCCTATATGCTTTTACTTAAAAATGGATTAGTCCACTCTCCCTGTCTAACTAGATAGTTTGGCACAGTTTCCTTTCTCTGTGTAGCAAAGCTTACCTTCTTGCATTCTAACCATGGAGGCTTTTGAGTAGCATCCTGTTTATATTGGGCAAATGCATTCTCTTTTACCTTCCTCCCATAACAATGCATACTACATAGAGGCTCTCTACCCACCTTCCTCCCATAACAAAGCATACTACATAGAGGCTCTCTACCCACCTTCCTCCCATAACAAAGCATACCCAAGAGAAGCGCTTTCTATCCACAAAACCCCTTTTATTTGCTGTTACTTTCTCAATAAAGAGAATAAAAATAAATAACTTTGTGTGCTTTCAAACGAGGAGGCGTTAAGCTATCTGACCTCAATCACATACTGCATGTGACATTTACTTCATGCATATGACCCTGGGGTTCCAGAATAATTCATATTTTACTTCATGCATAGCATGATGCTAGCCTGTCCAGCTGAAGTGTACGGTTACCTATGGCTATTCATTTTGTGTTGCTTCAACCCTTAGTGAAGAGACTCATTCATAATTTTATCTGTATCTTTAAATTTCCACAGTAAAATCATAACATATTGTAAGATATCCTGGGGGGGGGGGGGGTATGACGCATCTGCATTGTAATCATATTGGTCCAGTGGGATATTTTGTTTTTAACCCATTTAGAAGTATTGCAAACATATCACTTTGATATTTGGGGCTCTGTATCTTTACATTTTCACAGTAAAATCACAGCATATTGTAGAGGTTATAGAGGGTGATTTATGTGTGACAGCTCTGTGTAATCATTAATATTACATTATGTTATATACTGCACCATCTATTATTTCTGCTTAATATCCCCAAAAATATTGTCTGAGACGCAGATATAGTATGCTTGCAGGAGACCCATTTCCGCAGGTTGGACCACCCTAAACTCTTTACTCCCCAATACACCAGACAATACCACTCAACGTATCGAGCTAAGTCACGAGGAGTCTCTATTTTAATCCATAATAGGGTAACGTTCGAAACCCATCGGATAATTAAAAGATCCGAGGGGCAGGTTTGTGATTTTAGTTTGTACGATGAACTCTAAGCTATATACTCTGGTAGCAGCGTATGCCCCGAATTCGTCGCAGACAAAGTTTTGGACGTTCTCTCGGGGGATCTACTGCTCTGTGGCGATTTAAACGCCTGTATGGATCCCTCTAGGGACCGCTCCGCCTCACAGGTATCCTCTTCCGCTACCTCCTCTTCGAATAAACTCAGGTCCCTATTACAACAGTACCAATTGTATGACGCCTGGCGTCTCCTTCATCCCTTTGAACGAGACTACACTTTCAGGTCCATGGCGCACAATAGCTATACCAGATTAGATTACTTTTTGATATCAAACAAGCTCCTCCCTCGAGTGATCGACTGTGTTATTCTTCCCTTTACATGGTCAGATCATTCTCCTGTGCTTCTAACGCTGTCAGATGATTATAAATATTACACGAGACCGCCATGGCGACTTCCAGCACACGTGCTCAAACACGACCAGGCCGCTTCAGCGTTGACGAACACATTGAAAGATTACTTCACTGAAAACGACACCCCAGACGTAAATCCTTTCAATTTATGGCAAGCGCATAAGGCGGTGTTCCGTGGAGAATGCATAAAATGGGCAGCCAAGTTGCGCAAAGACTATGTCTCCGCGCGATTAGAGCTTCTAGCCTCTATACACATATTAGATACGCAGAATAAATTGTCTCCCTCACCTGCTTTGGCCGAGGAGTTGGACGGGGCTATATGCTCTCTACGAACCCTGGAAGCAGATAGATATTTTGGTTCTATGGCCAAGCAAAAAGCAAGGTTTTATGCATTCCAGAATAAATCTGGACGCTTATTAGCTCGCAAGCTTAAGCCCTCTAGGACTCCTACTAAGGTAGCCGCAATTCGAACGGCGCAGGGTCTGATTCATAACCCTATAGCCATTGCAAACAAATTTGCAACTTATTATGAGTCTCTGTATAATCTGGCTATAGCCGACTCAACGCCCAACCCGACATTAATGCATATCTAGCGAACTTAAATTTACCGTCGCTGACAACCACACAAGCAGACTCTCTGTCAGCTCCTATATCACTAGAGGAACTCTCCGGCGCCATTAAGGCCCTCCCGAAACATAAAGCACCAGGCCCAGACGGACTGACTGATCAATATTATACCTCTTTCTCCACCATACTGATACCACACTTATTGACAGTATTTGCACGGGCAAGAGAGACGAGTTCGTTCCCAGTAGATATGTTAAGGGCACATATTATCACATTGTAGAAACCAGGGAAGACCCCAGACGCTTGTAAAAACCTGAGACCTATATCGCTTCTAAACGTGGACCTGAAATTGTACAGTAAGATTTTAGCGACCAGACTTCAAACATTCCTCCCAAAACTGATTGGCCCCGATCAAGTGGGTTTTATTTCCGGACGGCAAGGCCCTGACAGTACTAAAAAACTGATTAACCTCATGGAAGCACAGCGGCGCTCGGGCCAACCCGGCCTCTTACTTTCGTTGGATGCCGAGAAGGCATTCGACAGTGAACTGGTTATTTATGGAACTGGTTATGACTAAATTTAACATTCCCACCGAGTTTCGAGCCGCGTTACAGGCAATATACGATTCTCCCTCCGCGAGAGTGCTCATTTCGGGCTTCTTGTCGGAGGAATTCGTGAGCACGAATGGGACCAGACAGGGATGTCCGTTATCCCCTCTTTTATATGCGCTGGTTTTGGAACCCTTGGCACAAGCCATAAGACAGAATGATGAGGTTAGGGGAATACAGGCAGGCCCGGCTATATATAAACTCCATCTTTATGCTGATGATATATTAGTCACTGACTGATCCTCACTCATCCATTCCTGCCCTACAAGACGAACTAACTGCTTACAGCCAACTTACCTATCATCTGGTCAACGTCTCCAAAACGCAAGCTCTACCTCATAATATCCCCCAGACACAACTGACCGCACTACGTCGTATATACACGTTTGACTGGAGATCCCACTATCTCACATATTTAGGTCTGCGTATAACATGGGACCCGGGGGGACTGATTAAACATAACTATGATAGAATATTGACCGAAGTGAAATCCTTGTTGTCTCAATGGAGATCCCGGGAGGTGTCGTGGCTGGGCAGAATGGCGGCTGTAAAAATGAGCATTCTTCCAAACATTTTATACATTTTTTGCACCCTACCACTTAAGCTACCAAGACTCTATTTGGACACGTTACAATCTACCCTGATGACTTTTGTTTGGAACCATAAACGTCCTAGAGTTCCTAGATGCCTCTTATACAATAGACAAACAGAAGGTGGCTTACACATGGTAAATATCCACAAATACTATAGAGCCTCCTGTTTGGCGTCATTATCCGAAATCTTTCATAAAGAACCATGGCCACAATGGCTTGTAGTTGAAGCCTCTTGTTTGGAAGGTCACAATTTAGCCAACTTGCTCTGGGTGCCTTCATCTTTTAGACCTAAGTTGCAGGCCCCTATGCCATCCACAGCCCTTCACCTCGGAATCTGGGACCGCCATTTAGACGTGCTCACGAGCCACTACCCATTATCCATGGCTGCTCCTTTGCCTTCCCTGTCATACCTCTTGCCTCAGACACTTTTTGACCCTTGGCTCAGATGTGGGGTTATAACCTACATCATCTTTTCACACCGACTGCCATGCTCTCCTTTGATGCTGTCCGTAGTAAATATTCGATCTCAGACTCAATGTTTTTGTCGTATATGCAAATATATTCTTATCTAAAAGCGAATAAGGTTCTAACTGGACTCGAGACACACAAACCGCTTTTGTCAGAGGTGGAGTTGTTCTGCCTGGACTCATTGTCTTCCAGTAAGCCGATATCACTATTTTATCGTATATTAAATACACCGGCCACCAAAGAGTGTTGTGCTTTCCAGAAGGGATGGGAGATTTATCTCAGTCCTTCTCAACTTCCCAATGGAAAAAGGCGTACAAATTTTCAATGGGAGCAACCAAGTGTGCAACTTTGATAGAGACACACAGAAAAGTCTTGTACAGATGGTACTACACACCGGACAAACTGAAACGATACTCACCCCAAGCATCCGATCTATGCTGGAGATGCGCTTCCGCAGTTGGCATGATGGGACACATTTGGTGGCATTGCCCTGGAGTAGCCGGGCTCTGGAGAGACATTTCGGCACTGGCCACGGAAGTATTGGGAGTGCCGATACCTCATGCTCCAGAAACACTTTTATTAGGAATGATAGATCTCCCACGACCACATATACAGATGTTATTCATCTTGGTTTCTACTACTGCCTTATTGATAGCTAGGAATTGGAGGACTGTCCACCTACCTACCCGGAAACAATTGATAGACTTACTGGACCAATACCGCCACTTTGACACCAAAGCTAATACGATATATGGCTTTAGACCAGCAAAAAAAGATCCTTGGCAACTGTGGGATATTCAAAAAATTTATGAGACATGCAGGACTGGTTGTCCGGACGCTCAGGCTACTTCTGGTTAAGAGATGTTATTACTTCTGAAGTACGGGATTGATTGCATAAAAGCAGATATTACTGTAAACCCTCCCCCCCCAACTCCTTTTTTTTTTCTTCCCCTCTTCCTTTCTCTTCTGTTACTGTATATTTAATATACTTGGCAAGTACAATTTTATGTCACATGTAAAATACCAATAAAAATATATTAAAAAAAAATATTGTCTGATGATCACTGATTTGGAACGGTCTGATGGCTTGACTCAGTCCTCAGAAGGGACCGGTCTTTATCCTTGCTCAAACCAGTTGCTACCCTTTACAATGCCTTTGCTCTGCAGGAGGCATCTTATGGATCTTCCTAATTGATGTTCAGCAAAATTTATTAAACTCAAATTTTCACTAATATTTTTTAAATTGGCAGTAATTTATATGTATTTTATTCATTAGAACCTTTTTGCCTATATGACATGTGCTTTGTGGAAATAAAAGAAAAGGTTTTGGCACGTACATTGCAATTTAAAATAAACTTGTTTTTTTCTATGGAAATGTGCTTTGCTTCACTTGAGAAGAACTTCACAAACATTTCTCTAGTTTGATCTTCAAAGTATTGGATCCCTGAGCAGTGTGGACAGAAGCAAACGGAATCCAGTGCAGACTGGCTGCGAGGCGGAGCGGAGTAAAGTCAAACCTGCAAAAGCTTTGCTATGTATCTCAGGCTTTAACTCAGTTATGTATCTTGGCCTACGCCTAGTGCGACACTTTGCCCGTGGGACACGTCGCCTGCAGCCACCGGTTTCTGTATCCCCGGCCTCTGCTCCGAAACACCCTGCCACCGAGCGTTTCAGACTTCGTCACATGTCTCTGCGGCGATGGGAGGAAGTGATCAAATTATATAAACGTCACTTCCTCCCAGCTCTCCCCCATCATGCAGATACACGTGCAGGCTGCAGCGGTGGAGGAGAGTGGTAGCTCACAAGACCCAGCCCCACTGAAGGTGAATCGAATGGGGGAGGGGGGTTTGGAATGAAATGAAAAGAAGGCGGGTTGGAATGAAATTAAAAGAGTAGGGGGTTTGGAATGAAATGAAGAGAGGGTTGGTTGGATTGAAATGAAAAGAGTGGGGTTTGGAATGAGATGGGGGTTGGATTGGAATGAAAAGAGTGGGAGTGGAATGAAAAGGGGGGTTGGAATAAATTACAAGAATAGGGGGGCTTGGAATGAAAAGAAGGGGGTTGGATTGAAATGAAAAGAGTGGGGGGGTTTGGATAAAGGGAGGAGGACATGATAAAGGGAGGAGGACATGAAAAAGGAGAGACTCACTGCCTTTAACGCTCGAGTTCTATTGCTGTGGAGCTCTGTAATATCTCATACACAGTGCACATTTCTATTGGTTTTAGGCTAGCGGCAGGCGAACGTAGTCATCACGTCCGTGTCGCCGCACAGTTTAACATCTGTCGTAGCATTGATTTTTGATCATTTGATCAAGAGACCTACACACGAAGTACGTACGCACCGAAGTGCGCACGCACCACGCAGGTGGCAACGGATGCCATTTAGGCCTCAACGCAAAAGTGCTACAACAGACACCCAGAGTGTGCCACATCACCGTAGTGGCCGGTGTGCGTGATGACGCAATGTCAGACGCAGCGCATTTGCGACGTTCACCACGTTGATGCTCAAAAGCTTTTTTGGTCTGGCTGACTGTACCTGTCATTTAATTTTGATTCCCATATTTCCTTTTTTTTTCTACATCCGACTGTGTGGTGTCTACAGTATCTTCCGCCAGTACGTCCATCCGTTATGCACGCACGCAGAGTGCGCTCAGACTACGTTCGTCTGACATTAGTCTTATTGTTGTGGAGCTCTGTGGTACGTTCATACACACTGCACATTTCTGTGAGTTTTATTGCTGCTACTTTTCATCTCTCAGTAGGGACTGATTCTTGTAGAGGGGCTCAAAATGTACTGGCATTGGCCAGGAAATTGATAAATATTAATATGCTTCTTGGCATCATAGCAGCCATCTTGTTAGTAAGTGAAACAAAACTTTCTACCTCTTTAAGATGATTGTTTGGTCCCAGCGAATTACTAACAATCCAGAGACTATGTAGCAATTACCTGTAGAACCTGGCTGGTGTAAACAGAGGGGCTGGCAGGATAATGTAGGGTGACAAGGTTAGTAGGCCCAAGCCTGGCCAAGAATCTAAGAAAAAATAAAATACAAACTTAATTGCAAGGGAGCGCAAGGACGGATCTCAATAGGAGTTCATTCACAGTTGGTATCACAATTTCTTGGTTGATCAGTATGTGATCAATATAAGTGAGAGAATAGACTAATTGCGCAGTATTGTTATACATATACGTCACTATGCACTCAGAAATGAAATAGGTCACTCACAAACGAAGAGCCTATAGGCTCTCTAGTATTCGCTTTCAAGCCTCTATGGGGGGCTTCTCCCATCAATCAGGTTGTAGCTTGATGTAGTCAAGTGGTATATGCTTAAAACCTCGGTAAAAAGACAGAAGGACAGCACATGACACAATACCAATGGGAGACAATGGCAGTGTAGTATTATATACCAGTCTACTCACGAATTTATGAGCCTCCCAATAAGTGGCTTAGTATATGGGCTTTGGACCACTTGAGGATGGTCCCACCTTTACACAGGATTCCCAGTAAATGGATGTATTTAATATCCACGAGATTGGTAAAAAAAAAGGGATTTATTACAAATAAAAATATATAAAAAAGGTATAAAATAAGGCTTCCAATTCCAACTCCTATTGAGATCCGTCCTTGCGCTCCCTTGCAATTAAGTTTGTATTTTATTTTTTCTACTATTGGGGGTGAGTGACACACTTGTGGTGAGCTGCATATTCGTACAATTGGTTATTGTTAAATAATTGTAGCGCCAAACACTTTCTAACTCCGGAAGGTGTTAACCATACAAGAATCTAACAAAGGCCTAATGTTTTTGCAGATGTGTCCTTATCAGTTGGGAGTATACTTTCACTGCTGGAGATGGTACAGAGCGTTCTTGCCTCACATTTAAGGCTAGGGTCAGACGAGCGTGATTTCTACGGACTGTACGTCCGTGCAGTACGGACATCGTCAGTACGGATGACGCAGTAGTGGTCACACAGTCCGTTTTTTCACTGAAGTTATTTTTGACAGATGTAGGAGGGAAAAATAAATTACAATGAAAAAACATTCTGTCCGTCAAAAATGCTGGACGTATAAATGCAGTCCGTCTGACCATGCTCCATCACTCACACACAAAGCTATGCGGACGTTGTGGACGTGGCGCACTCCGCACGTCCGTTCTAGCAGTATTACGTTCTTGCCTAACCTGCGTCCGTTTGCAGCATCCGTCAGCCTCCGCACTTCTGTGCGGACGTACTTCGTGTGTGGGGCTCCATTTAACACAATTGTATGCTATCACGGACGTACTTATGTGCGGCAACACGGACGTTAACACTGCGTTCGTCTGACCCCAGCCTAAATCATCTATGTGTCTAATTGTTTAAGCCATGGGACAGAAAGGTGCCTAATGTCTGAAAAAAAGGAGGGAGGGGGGCTCTGAAAGAGGAATGTACTTTTCAATTTTTATGTAACAATTTCTAGGGTATCTATGTAAAAAATAGAAGCAAACATACATAGGGTAATACCCCTTAAGCCAGTTATGTATGAAATACAAAAAATGGCCACTCACAAGCTGTCAATGTTATACAGGCACATCACAGGTTCTTTTGATTTCCAGAAAACTTGTATTGGCCTTGAAGAGAAAACAAAAACACAATAGTGTAGATTGCCAACAATTTAAAAGTGGCGTTTGCTTTAATTGCGCTCACATGATTTAAAAACAAATAAGGCACATCAACATCACCGATTCCTTGGTGTGTCAGGTCATTAACGGTACTGCTCGACGCGTTTCGTCTACCAGACTTCCTCAGGAGCATGGAAAAATCCATCTAGACACCCCCCTTATATATACATGCAATTAAAATAGTAACAACATTCAAGGAGTAAAAAAAACGCGAAAAAAGCCGCAAAGTGAAAGTAAAACCAAGTCCCATGAATACATCCGGTCCGATGACCCGGTAGTGTTCCTCCGCATGGCTTCCGCCGGATGGACCCAGGTGTTCCACCTACCACCACGGAATCTGCCTAGCGAAGTCACAAATCCGGAACTAAACGGCCAGACTGCGTCCCGCCAGTGCAGGGATACCAAAAACAGGCGGACATCATCGCTTCCAGGGCACATCCGGTTCCCAGCATCCTTGCGGTTCCAGGATTCCGATTCGGCCAGCAATGAAGTCTCCGCCGCCATGTTGAAAATGGGCAATCCAAATTTTCACCCCGCAGTTGATGGTCATAAACCCATCGGGTTCCGGCCGATCGCTGTGCCCCCCGGTGCACCCGGAACCGCCGCCGGCACAATTAGATGTTATTGCGGCGGCGCGATGACATCTAATTCAGGCACCCCCCGCATGTGCGGAGGAGGCGCCTGAAAGGGAGGGGGGACCTCTCTCCCTCCCGATCGCCGGGGTGCAGGGGGTTAACCCAGGCACCGTTTGGAAGGGCATAGCCTGCCCTTCCTAACGGTACCTGGAATTAACCCCATGGGGGCCGGATCACGAATCGGTGCCAAAAAGCGCCGGTTCGTGATCCTTTCCCGGAGCTGGCCGACATCTTGGATGTCGGCCAAGCTTCCGGGAATGCCCCCTGAGGACTGGCGTCATCGTGCATAGCACGATGACGCCAGTCCTGGAGTTAACCCCTAACTGCCACCAATGGTGGAGATAGGGGGTTCATTGGAACCCCCTATCTCCCGATCCGTGGCAGTTAGGGGTTAATGTTTGATATTGTTGGATCGGTCAGAGCATGGCCGTTCCAACAATACCAAACATGACTATGAAAAAAGTTTAAAAAAAAAATATATAAAAATAAAAAAACATTTAAAAAAAAATTATAAAAAAAAGAATAAACAAGTTTATTTTTCTTTTTTTTGGTTCGTTAATGCAGCAATATTGTTCCCATTTCAATTATAATGTGAACAATGATACTGCACTAACGATTTTTGTATGCGGTGCGTTTGTTAAAAATCGCGTACTTTCCCCAAAAAAAATGTAACGAGACCCCATTTCAAATTTTTTTAACAAGCGCACCCCATACAAAATATAACCGCAATTGCTCGCATGTTAAAATGTGAAAAAAAACACTTTACACGTTGTAAATTATTGAAAATTCATATTTTATTGCATTTTTTGTTATAATATACAGACAGGTCATGACGTATACATATAATAATGACATATTATGAATCTGCCGAGTCTGACGGAAAGAACGATATATAATATGTCTGGGTCATATACTAAAATAAGCCAGATTTTTGGCCCTCGGCAGCACACAAGCTCTTAGGCTGACCCCTGTGCTGCCTGTTATCAGTTCAGCCGCTGCCTGGAATCCACATCACCGCACCGATTACCCTCCTCCCACAGAAAAAACAAACAAACATACTTGCCTGCAAGTCCGGGAGAGCCAAGGGTTGAGCTGATGTGGTCCCTCACGAGCACTGCACCTTGTCCAGCTGCTTCCCGCGTGACTGTGGCGCCGGCACGCTGTGTCACGTTGGTGAGTAGGAGGAGCTGGAGCCAGTGCGTGCTCAGCACAGGCTATGCCCCCCCCCACGACTGACGAGGACAGTCACATGACTGTCCTGCGTCAATCAAACCATGAGGAGCTCTGCCCTCCCATGGTGAGAGTTTTAAAAAAAAAAGGAAATGCTTCAGACCAATGGGAGCTTTCCCATTGGCTGAAGCTGTCATGTGCTCTCCGTGCCTGGAGGCACTGGAGAGCTTGCCTTCCACCAGCTTGGGCTTCTCAATTAGCGTAGCGTAGAGCTGCGCAAATTGAGTAGCCTAGGCTGGCTCAGTGCTGCCCCTGCTGTCTGTGTAGTGAATCACATACACACAGCAGCCGGCAAACTGAAGTGAAAAAAAAGCGGAACAGAGAGAGAGAGAAGAAGCCAGCACAGCGAGGGAGCATGGAGAGGTGAGTATGAGAGCTTTTTCAATAAATAACATTTATTTACAGTTTAAATACACACACACGTCATTACAGCACACTGAGGACATTAATTTACTGGAATGGCAGGGGCAGCTCTGCCTCCCCTGACTGCACGTCCCTGGTGTCTACATTGCCAAGTGTATCCAGCACCAATAAACCCCCCTTGTACCGTGGAACCTGTCTGTGTGTCTCTTTATCACTGCATCCTGGGCTCATCTCCTCATCTACCAATCCTGATTCCTGACACACACACACACACACTTTAGACACACATAGCACACGCCACGTGGATACACCCCTCATACACACATATATACCACAGACACATGTATACATGCCACACTAGGGTTGCCAGATCAGACATGATTTCCTGGACACATAATTTATTCATGCTGATGGGCAGTGCATGGAAAATGCCACCCTGCAGAAAGTATAATCCATACACTGCAGGTAAAAAATCAAAGGAATCCCAGGTGAGGTAACCTGCCTTGATTTCCCCCCCTGCATCATATGAATTATACATGTTGCAGAGCAGAGTTTTCCCCTGTACTTCTCTCTGAAGTAGTAATGTGTGTTCAGGAAAACATGGCTGGTCTGGGAAACCCTACGCGACACACACACACACACACACACACACACATTTATACACTTAAAGACACAACCAGATCATTTGTCAGAGCAGCAGGAGGAGAGATGGTAAAACACATATGAAGAAGTGTGTTGCTCAGATCCCGGGCCTTGCAGGGGTTAAACTGTAAAGTGGATGATGCAGCTGCTCTCTTTAACCCCTTCGCTGCGGAAGACATGTGGGGAACGTCATGAGAGACTCCCGCTATATGCAGAGAACGTTCCCCACATGTCTTCCGCTTGGTGGGGGCTCACAGAGATACTTACCTCTCTGCTCCAGGGTCCTGAGGCGTTCTGACATCCTGGAAGTCAGACACTAGTTTTGAGACCCCTCGCAGAGTGATGATGACGTCATCTTCAGGCGGCCAGATCGCCAGGAAGGAGGAGGGGTGGTCTTTTCGGATCCCTCTCCCTCCCGGTCGGAAGCAGATGCAAGGTAAAGCCATTCACCACTAAAAAAGGTGAGATTCTCCCCTTTCAAGCAATGCCTGACTTTAACCCCAGAAGTGCCAGGCCGCGATCCGGCGCCGGATTGCAGCCCAGTTCTAGTGGGGCCACCATCATTGATGGGAGCTCCACCTCAGGGTCTCCCCTCTTCAACTGACATCATCGCGCATGGCGTGATGACGTCAGTTAGCTGGGAAACCCCTAGCTGCCCGGGGATTTCCAAGGAAATACCATGGTAGAGATGGGGGTTCTTTTGAACCCGCATATCTCCCGAACAGTGGCAGTTAGATTGAACATATTTGGTATCATTTGAAAGGCCAGAGCATGGCCTTTCCAATGATACCAAACATGACCATGTAAAAAAAAAAATATATACAGTGGCAAGAAAAAGTATGTGAACCCTTTGGGATTACGTGGAGTTTTGCATGAATTGGTCATAAAATGTGCTCTGATCTTCATCTAAGTCACAACAATTTGAAAAACACAGTCTGCTTAAAATAATACAACACAAACATTATATGTTTTCATGTGTTTATTGAACATAACATGTAAACATTCACAGTGCAGAGTGGGAAAAGTATGTGAACCCCTAGCCTAATGACTTCTCCAAGAGCTAATTGGAGCCAGGAGTGAGCCAACCTTGAGTCCAATCAGTGTGATATTATTGGATGTGTTGCTGAAAGCTGTCCTGCCCTTTAAAAACACACACCAGTTTTGGGTTTACTGGTTTCAAGAAGCACTGCCTGATGTGAACCATGCCTCGCAGAAAAGAGCTCTCAGAAGACCTACGATCAAGAATTGTTGACTTGCATGAAGCTGGACAGGGTTACAAAAGTATCTCCAAAAGCCTTGATGTTCATGTGTCCACGGTAAGACAGACTGTCTACAAATGGAGAAAGTTCAGCACTGTTGCTACTCTCCCTAGGCGTGGTCGTCCTGTAAAGATGACTGCAAGAGCACAGAGCAGAATGCTTAATGAGGTAAAGAAGAATCCTAGAGTGTCAGCTAAAGACTTACAGAAATCTCTGGCACATGCGAACATTTTTGTTGACACATCTACAATAAGGAAAACATTAAACAAGAATGGAGGACACCACGGAGGAAGCCATTGCTGTCCAAAAAGAATATTGCAGCACGTTTGAAGTTTGCAAAAGAGCACCTGGATGTTCCACAGCACTACTGGCAAAATATTCTGTGGACAGATGAAACCAAAAATTGAGTTGTTTGGAAAAACCACACAACACTATGTGTGGAGAAAAAAAGGCACAGCACACCAACATCAAAACCTCATCCCCACTGTAAAACATGGCGGAGGGAGCATCATGGGTTGGAGCTGCTTTGCTGCCTCAGGGCCTAGACGGATTGTTGTCATTGATGGAAAAATGAATTCCAGAGTTTATCAAGACATTTTGCAGGAAACCTTAAGACCATCTGTCCGCCAACTGAAGCTCCGCAGAGGATGGGTGATGCAACAGGACAATGACCCAAAGTATACAAGTAATTCAACAAAAGAATGTCTTCTACAAAACAAAATACGCCTTCTGGAGTGGCCCAGTCAGAGTCCTGACCTCAACCCGATTGAAATGCTGTGGCATGACCTTAAGGCTAGGGTCAGACGAACGCATTTTTTCACGTTGTCCGCGAAAAAGTGCGTTCGAACGAACGGACGTATTTTTTCACGGAATACGCGATAGCGGTCATACGATGCGCCTGTTCGTCCGTGATTTTGTACGGATCATCAATAAAACACTTTTTGTGTCTGGACGTTATGTTAGCCGGACATTAGCAGCGTCTGACGTCACCTAATCACACACACACGCCGCTATGCGGCCGCAGCGCACTCTGTACGTCAGTAGTAGTGGTTTGACGTTCTAGAAAAAATGCGTTCGTTTGCCACTTGCGTTGCGCGGACGAACATTCGTGCGGCCGTACTTCGTGTGTTCCCCAGCATTGGACGTCATTTGCTGCTAGCACGGCCATGATTTCGTGCGGCTAAACGCACGTTAAAACTGCTTTCGTCTGACCTTAGCCTTAGAGAGCGATTCACACCAGACATCCCAAGAATATTGCTACACTGAAACAGTTTTGTGAAGAGGAGTGGTCCAAAATTATTCCAGATCGCTGTGCAGGTCTGATCTGCAACTACAGGAAACGTTTGGTTGAGGTTATTGCTGCCAATGGAGGGTCAACCAGTTATCAAGTCCAAAGGTTCACATACTTTTTCCACCCTGCACTGTGAATGTTTACATGTTCTGTTAAATAAAAACATGAAAACATATAATGTTTGTGTTGTATTATTTTAAGCAGACTGTGTTTTTCAAATTGTTGTGACTTAGATGAAGATCAGAGCACATTTTATGACCAATTCATGCAAAACTCCACGTAATCCCAAAGGGTTCACATACTTTTTCTTGCCACTGTATATATATATATATTTTATTTAGATTTTTTATTTGAGAATTTCTTTTAAAAAAGTATGTTTTTTTTAAATTAATGCAGCGATATTGTTCCCATTTCAATTATAATAAGAACAATGATGCTGCACTAACAATTTTTTTTCTATGGAGGGGTGTTTGTTAAAAAACACATAATTTCCCCACAAAAAATGTAACTGTAAGGGACTCAGGCCAGGATCGGGCCGCCATCGTGTCTCAGGCGGCCATCTTGGTCAGAACTTTGGTTCACGTGAATGTAAATAGCAAATATTAGCTCATTTAGGATTAGCTTGCATAGATTCTCCGGAATTCCTTAAACTAACAGGCAGAGCAATTAAATTAACTAGATTCAAGCAGACGCTGGCACGAAGTGTCGGAAATTAGTTACAACAAGGTCAGAGAGCTAGAGGCCAGAACAATAAATGATGTGAGACCAGATGGGGCCTTATCTAAAGTATACAATAAACACGTTCTAGGAAAATAGACACAAGCAGGATCTAGGAGGGTTGTAAACTATCAGAGTGTCAAAATACTGTGAAAGCTGCTAAATTGTGGAATGTCTTTGTATTCGGCAAGGGGAAGGTACAGACCCACGTGGGGTGGGATAGTGTCACCGTGGGGTGGGCTAATTGGGATGTACCTGATTATCTATTCAAGGTATAAAATGTTATGTTTGAATGTAAGCGGCACGCAGTCTTTGCGATTCAATCCTGGCTGAGTGGTGACGTCACAATAAAGTTCACCTTTCCTGAAGAGACTCGTGTCCAGTCAGGCTTTGTCCGCGCCGGCCCGGTCTTCTCCCAAAAGAGCCAGTTGGATTCTGGTAACATAACGAGTCCCCATTTCTAATATTTTTAACAAGAGCGCCCCATAGAAAATATAACCGCAAAGGCTTGGGTGATAAAATGTGAAGAAAAAAACCACTTTACACGCTGTAGATTATTGAAAATTGTAATTTTATTGCATTTTTGTTATAATATTCAGGCAAGGCATTTTTGTTATAATAATGATAGATTATGAATCTGCTGGAAAAAGAGGATATAGAATAGGTCTGGGTCTTATAATAAAACGTGCATTTAAATCGTGTTTAAACATGAGGAGCAAAAGCAGTAAAAATGAACTCTGCACACAGACGTGAAATGGCTCAGCAGGTAAGGGGTTAAAGGGATAAAAAAGTGGGTAATTTTTAGCAGAGTGGCTCTTTAAACATTGGCGTTATATGTAGAGTTCTTACAGAAGAGGTTGCCAAAATAGGGACTAACCATAGTAAATTGGGACACTTGGGAGGTATGTGTCTATGTAAGGGAGCTGCATAGGGTTAGGGTAATAGGACGGTTGATGAGATATGCTTGAAGAATGCGAGAGGGGCTTTTGAATATGTGATGGCTAAACCAGAGTCCCTGTTTGAAGTTATGTAAAAAAAAGTTGGTGTTTTTGTTCTCATTTCACCTGGATGCAGAGAGGCAGCACATTGAGGGGGATGCAGTGATTGGGTTACAGAGTGGGAGTATTGGTGGGGATGCAGAGAGGGGGTTACAGTTACAGATTGGGAGTATTGGTGGAGATACAGAGAGACAGAGGGGGTTACAAGGTAGTATTGGTGGGGTTGCAGAGAGCAGGTACTGGTGGGTTTGCAGAGATGGGGTTACAGGGCAGTATTGATGGGGTTGTAGAGAGGGGGATACAGGGTAGTATTGGTGGGGTTGCAGAGAGGGGGATACAGGGTAGCATTGATGGGTTTGCAGAGAGGTGTTATTGGTGGGGTTGCAGCGAGGGAGTTACAGGGTAGTATTGATGGGGTTGCAGAGAGGTAGTATTGATGGGGTTGTAGAGAGGGGGTTACAGGGTAGTATTGGTGGGGTTGCAGAGAGGGGGATACAGGGTAGTATTGGGTGGGGTTGCAGAGCGTGAGTTACAGGGTAGTATTGATGGGGTTGCAGAGAGGTGTTATTGGTGGGGTTGCAGAGAGGGAGTTACAGGGTAGTATTGATGGGGTTGCAGAGAGCCAGTATTGGTGGGGTTGCAGAGAGGGGTTACAGGGTAGTATGGATGGGGTTGCAGAGAGCCGGTATTGGTGGGTTTGCAGAGATGGGGTTACAGGGCAGTATTGATGGGGTTGGAGAGAGGGGGATACAGGGTAGTATTGGTGGGGTTGCAGAGAGGGGGATACAGGGTAGTATTGGTGGGGTTGCAGAGAGTGTGATACAGGGTAGTATTGGTGGGGTTGCAGAGAGGGGATACAGGGTAGTATTGGTGGGGTTGCAGAGAGGGGGATACAGGGTAGTATTGGGCGGGGTTGCAGAGCGGGAGTTACAGGGTAGTATTGATGGGGTTGCAGAGAGGTGTTATTGGTGGGGTTGCAGAGAGGGAGTTACAGGGTAGTATTGATGGGGTTGTAGAGAGGGGGTTACAGGGTAGTATTGATGGGGGTTACATGCCAGTATTGATGGGGTTGCAAAGAGTCGGTATTGGTCGGGTTGCAGAGAGGGGGGTTACAGGGTAGTATTGATGGGGTTGCAGAGAGGGGGTTACAGGGTAGTATTGATGGGGTTGCAGAGAGGGGGTTACAGGGTAGTATTGGTGGGGTTGCAGAGAGGGGGTTACAGGGTAGTATTGGTGGGGTTGCAGAGAGGGGGTTACAGGGTAGTATTGGTGGGGTTGCAGAGAGGGGGGGTTGCAGGGTAGTATTGGTGGGGTTGCAGAGGGGGGTTGCAGGGTAGTATTGGTGGGGTTGCAGAGAGGGGGTTACAGGGTAGTATTGGTGGGGTTGCAGAGAGGCGGTATTGGTGGGTTCGCTCGGTAACACTGCCGGCCTTAGCTTAAAACGCTGGGCAATGCTTTTAATGCATCTGGCCAGCTTCTCCAGCCACGCTCATACCGGCCCAGCGCTGGCTTCTGGGTATCGGGGTATTTGCACGAGTACAAACAAACCAGTAAATGCAGCCCACGATCTGCCAAACACTGCCGAGAGACCGAACGCAGCCGACAATCCGCAAACCGCCGAATGCCGCCGATGACCCGCCAAACGGATCGCCGAATGCTGCAGAACACGAGGTAATAAACAAAAATACTTTCTACTTTCATTAAGCGTTTTTTAAAAAACTAAATGCATGAATATATAAGGTCTGTTACAGAACAAAAAAAAATAAACAAAAAAACATCATTAATAATAATAAATATAAATATATATATATATATATACACACACAGTTGTGTTCAAAATTATTCAACCCCCACTGAAATTGAGTGTTTTGGCCAGTTTGACATTGATTTTGATCATTCAGTCATCTTGCTTACAATTAAATCAAAGAGGCACGTGTAGGTCAGACAAATATAACATAACATTTATAATGAAATAACCACAAATGTCTTTTCTGTGCTCACATCATTATCAGTTTTATTCAACCCCCAAGTGACATTCAATCTTAGTACAACATCCTTTTACAGTTATAACAGCTTTTAAACGTGAAGCATAGCTTGACACAAGTGTCTTGCAGCGATCTACGGGTATCTTCGCCCATTCGTCATGGGCAAAAGCCTCCAGTTCAGTCACATTCTTAGGCTTGCGCACTGCAACTGCTTTCTTTAAGTCCCACCAGAGGTTCTCAATCGGATTTAAGTCTGGTGACTGCGATGGCCACTCCAAAATGTTCCAGCCTTTAATCTGCAACCATGCTCTAGTGGACTTGGAGATATGCTTGGGATCATTGTCCTGTTGAAAGATCCAACGTCTCCCAAGCCTCAGGTTTGTGACGGACTGCATCACATTGTCATCCAATATCTCCTGGTACTGAAGAGAATTCATGGTACCTTGCACACGCTGAAGCTTCCCTGTACCTGCAGAAGCAAAACAGCCCCAAAGCATGATTGACCCCCCGCCATGCTTCACAGTAGGCAAGGTGTTCTTTTCTTCATAGGCCTTGTTCTTTCTCCTCCAAACATAGCGTTGATCCATGGGCCCAAACAGTTCTAATTTTGTTTCATCAGTCCACAGAACACTATCCCAAAACTTCTGTGGTTTGTCCACATGACTTTTGGTATACTGCAGTCGACGACTCTTATTCTTTGGAGACAGCAAGGGGGTGCGCCTGGGATTTCTGGCATGGAGGCCTTCATTACGCAGTGTGCGCCGTATTGTCTGAGCTGAAACGTCAGTACCCACATCTGACAAATCTTTTCTCAGTTCCTCAGCAGTCACACGGGGACTTTTCTCCACTCTACGCTTCAGGTAGCGCACAGCAGTCGAAGTCAGCATCTTCTTTCTGCCACGACCAGGTAGCGTTTCAACAGTGCCCTTTGCCTTGAATTTGCGAATGATGCTTCTTATGGTCTCTCTTGGTATGTTTAACATCTTTGCAATCTTCTTATAGCCATTGCCCTTCCTATGAAGAGTAATCACCTCTTCTCTTGTCTTCCTGGACCATTCTCTTGACTTCACCATGTTTGTAACCACACCAGTAAATGTCTAGAAGGAGCTGAGTATCACAGTCATTTTAAAGCTGCCTAATTGGTGCTTATTATGCTTTATTGCTGCTCCGTGACATCCACAGGTGTTTTCAATACCTGATTGAAAACACTTGAATGAACCTCTGTTCTTCAGAGTGGTAGTCTTTAAGGGGTTGAATAATTGTGTCAATGAAGAATTCACAAAATAAACATTTACTACTGTATTACAAAACCAATTGATGTCATTTTAGTTGCATATGGTTCTTTAAAAAGTCCTTGTAGGATTTCTTTCTGAATACAATTACAAATGTACACTAAATTCCCTAAAACCCTTTACAGCATTGGGGGTTGAATAATTTTGAACACAACTGTAAATCACGAGTATAGCAGTCTGTAGTGATACCTTTTTTATTGGACTAACGTTACATTTAAAGTACAAGCTTTCGAGAGGATTCCTCTCGAAAGCTTGTACTTTAAATATAACGTTAGTCCAATAAAAAAAGGTATCACTACAGACTGCTATACTTGTGATTTTGGCATCTGGACTAACACGGCCTACCTAATAAAATATATATATATATATCTCGGAATCAAAAACTTAGCTTAAAAAAATCCATAAAGTACATCAATAGAGATGTTTTGCTGCAAAAGAATTAACGGTTGAATAAAAAATTTTCATAAAAAAAAAAATATATATTTTTAACATTGTAACCTATGGAATTCACCTGTTTAAACCGGTCGTATGAATCCACCGAAAATATGGGCATGTCGCTGACATTTCTCTACTGTTCGGTGTCTCTGAATAGATTAACCATTGCTTCTCTATGGGGATTTCACTGCCAAACAGGCACCATATTTTGCTAAATGCTGATATTATGGCTCAACTCTATTTATCAGGTGGTGATAGATAAAAGTACTCAAGTGAGTCAATGTTACACTAGTATTGTGCAAATAGCAATTCTGTGCAAATGAACAACCTTGTGCAAAATAAGCAACAACAATGG
This sequence comes from Leptobrachium leishanense, assembly GCA_009667805.1. Lineage (NCBI taxonomy): Eukaryota > Metazoa > Chordata > Amphibia > Anura > Megophryidae > Leptobrachium > Leptobrachium leishanense. Next base: position 133,095,195 of record CM019068.1, read on the forward strand.
TGATAAATCCTTAAGTCATGTGTACAAATCTGCTCCTATAGCACAAAGTGTATAATAATCCACATGTGCAAAATGCATATTAAGTGCATGTGCTCATATATCCTATTCCATTCGTAAAGTGCAGACACAAAATTTGTGTGGATGTGACATCAAAAAAAGTCATAAGACCGTCCTTTTATTAGTCTCTGGATGGCCTATGACTGTATAAAGTGCACGTGAAAAAAGTGCAAATCTCAAAATGAACAAGGTCCGTGACTCCTAGTCACCTTACAGTATGTAGGTCACACTTCAGACAAAATGTTCCAACGTTATGCTTCCTCTCCTCAGTTGGTAGATTCCGTAGCATATATGAGGAAGACAAAAAGAGAGAGACAATAGTGCAGACTGTTGTAATTTGTGAAGTGAATATATATATGAAAATCACTCACAAATTATAGAGCCTAATAAGTCCTGGCTCTAGGTTGGAATGCCTCACGCCAAATACAGGGTGACGTTCCCCCTTTTCCTGGGTCTTCCAGTTATCCTCAAATAAAACACGTAGAGAGACAGCGCTCCCATAGCGTGACACAGTACGTATATTCTGAGTAATTGCAATTTTTTGTTCAACTCACCGATGTTGGAGCCTCGGTTTTCTCAGGCTCAGCTTAAAGGCGAATGGTACCTCTTAGTTAGGGGAGTACCTTACCCCTCTCTCCTGCAATGCCTTTCAGCTTCTGTCTCCAGCTCTGTATAACCATCCAGATGGGGACGAAAAAAGGGGGGGGGGAGAGAGGAAAATTCCTCTGTTTTCACCTTCAAAATATTATCCTTTGTCCCAGTTGCCTTGCATTTCAGAGAAATGCGGCATAATGTATCCCAACTTCGCTATCAAATATTAGATAGAATACCCCACTCAAGAGAGGTGGGAATAGAGACAGATTGTTGCTACAACGAGAAGTGAAGTGGATGTATTCGTTAGATACAGTGGCCCCTCATGGTCTTAATGAGAAGCTTGAGTGGCACTGGTTTCTTTGAATACATCCACTAAGGCATCTGCAGTTCTAGGTGAGCTTTTGGTTTGATCCATATTATCTCTCCGTCTATGTACTTATTTATATGTTTAGTATTTATATGCTATATGGATAAATCTTCGCTGTGAGTGGTTACTATGATTTATTTTTTGGTTTTATTACCAAGACTGTCATGTTTTATTTTATGCTATATTTTTTTAGTATTTATGATTTGTCATTCTGTATTCACTGTAGGTTTATTTGTATGGGTTATCTTTTTCAGGCGCTGCTCCTTGAGGCAGTTTTTCGGGCCATCATGGTTATGTATAACCGCTGGATTGATGTATTAATTTATTCTTATTTTCCCCACCTGTGGGAAATTATAGTTATGTGGTTTTGTTGTATCATGTCCACGAAGTTTTGTTTTGCCCTGTGCGCATGCGCACTCGCGGTTTCCCAGGATTCCGTGCGTCGGCGTATGCTCTGTGCTGTGTCCGCCATCTTGGTACACCTATTGGCGTTATATGCGCCTGTATGCTGGGATCATTTGGGGAATAACTTTGTATCTCCTTGAATTCATGAGTTAACAGGTTCTTGATCAATTATCTTTCCATGTGTGTCTCTAATTGCCTGATTCGCTCTACCCTTGCTATAATATGTATATAAGGGTTTTCTTCTATTTGTTTGGTAAGGCACTATACACTGAGGAAGGGGCTGTGTCCCCGAAACGTTTGTTTTGTGTATTTTAAATAAATGTGGTAGCACCAGTGCACCATTCCTTGCAGCGCTGGAGGTATCTTTTTTCCATACTTGCTTAAGATTCATTACCCTCTTGGTTGGATGTACAAGAGTGAATTGCCTCTCCAGCAGCAGCTGAGTATATTTTCATAAATTTTCTTAAAGAACTTTCTTTTGGGTATTGTGGATACCCAACCCCATACATAATTTTTGTGTTCCTTTATGAATAACCCCTTAAGCATCACCTTATTTCCATGGCTGGGAGACATTTCATTTGTGAATTCACACACATCATTATACAGCGGATACAGGTTATAATCAGCAATATATGGATTTGCTTACAAGAAGGCTGCTCACTCCCAGGACCCTCAGCCTGGATCTCCTCTCTGGATTCACCAGCTGGATCTGCGACCTCACAGGGCTCAGGACACAAATGGGGGTGAAGCTACAGGGGGATAAAGGGTTAATGAATGGCCTGATCACAGTGCTGTGTCTCCTCGCTGTCCCTCAGTGCTGGATCCAGACAGCTCACAGGGAGCTAACTCAGTGTCCTTACCCTCCCCCCCCTCTGCAGTTCTTGATAATAAGTTGCAAAGGTGTATTGCAAATGTTTAACTATTCACGTGCTGATATACAAACAGCTGTAAAATGGAATCATAGCAAATTATTCAGAAACAAAAGAGAAAATTAGTCTACATAGGGATTATGGGTGGAATATTGGGATAACACATGCCAGGAAACATATTTATTCCGGTTCTAAAAGGAATATTGGTCTATTTATTTATTCTAAATACATGGTAAAACATTCTTTTACCATGTATTTATTTTAACTTTAGAGGAATAAAAACGATTAAAAACCAGCAGGTGAACGATTTTGCCTCTTTTCACTGCGGCTAAGGCACAGTCCCCGTTGCAATATGCTCTAGGGGAGACAACTCTTCACAGAAGAATTTGGCTGATTTATCCACCACAGATGAGCATTGCATCTCCTGCTGCACAGCAAAAGTACAGACTCAGGACTCCTTGCCGTGAGTTGGGGAAATCTGGCGTGCCCACATAAGACGCCAGCCGCCTTCGAATCTAGTATCTGACGTGAGACACCATTCCATATGAGTGTAATCTTTCATTCATTTTTTGACATACGGTGTCAGGCTATACTACTCTATCAGGGTTATTCAGAGAGCGTAAAAAGCAGGAGAATGACTGGAGAATGAAAAATTCTAGGTCAAAATAGCCGATTTGGAAAGTGAGATGAAAGGGAGAATTTTTCTGGTTTGGCTATTTTGACCTATAATTTTTCATTCTCCAGTCATTCTCCTGCTTTTGACGCTCTCTGAATAACCCTGTATGTCTTGTTCTAGGTTTCCTTTGAGGCATTGAGGATCATTCACCATCTATTCTACCTACTAGTGAAGATATAGGACAGTGATGGCGAACCTATGGCACGCGTGCCACACCTGGCACGCGGAGCCGACTGTGTCGGCACGCGAGCCATAGGCTTGCTTCACTGACGCTTCCTCCTAGCGTGCCCCAGCAAATGATGTTCCCCGGCCGCTCGTTGAAGTCCTCCAGCCGCGATCTCGAGAGATAGCGGCGTTAACTCCGGAGTTAACACCGCAATCTCGCGAGATCGCTGCTGGTGGACTTCAACGAGCGGCCGGGGAACATCATTTGCCGGCGCATGCTGGGGAGGAAGAAGCAGCACACTCGGAGGACCAAGTGAGCTGGGGCAATATACATCCATGTGTGAGCTGGGCAATATACATCCATGTGTGAGCTGGGCGATATACATTCATGTGTGAGCTTGGGCAATATACATCCTTGTGTGAGCTGGGGCAATATACATCCATGTGTGAGCTGGGGCAATATACATCCATGTGTGAGCTGGGGCAATATACATCCATGTGTGAGCTGGGCAATATACATCCATGTGTGAGATGGGCAATAAACATCCATGTGTGAGCTGGGCAATATACATCCATGTGTGAGCTAGGCAATATACATCCATGGGTGAGCTGCTGAGGGCAATATACATCCATGTGTGAGCTGGGCAATATACATCCATGTGTGACCTGGGGCAATATACATCCATGGGTGAGCTGCTGGGGGCAAATACATCCATGGGTGAGCTGCTGGGGGAATTATACATCCATGGGTGAGCTGCTGGGGGCAATATACATCCATGGGTGAGCTGGGACAATATACATCCATGGGTGAGCTGCTGGGGGCAATATACATCCATTGGTGAGCTGCTGGGGGACAATATACATCCATGGGTGAGCTGCTGGGGACAATATATATCCATGTGTGAGCTGCTGGGGCAACATATATATCCATGGGTGAGCTGCTGGGGCAACATATATATCCATGGGTGAGCTGGGGGAAATATACATCCATGGGTGAGCTGCTGGAGGCAATCTACATCCACGGGTGAGCTGCTGGGGGCAATATATATCCATGTTTGGGCTGCTGGGGCAACATATATATCCATGGGTGAGCTGGGGCAATATATATCCATGGATGAGATGCTGGGGGCAATATATATCCATGGGTGAGCTGCTGGGGGCAACATATATATCTGTGGGTGAGCTGCTGGGGGCAATATATATCCATGTGTGAGCTGCTGGGGGCAATATATATCCATGGGTGAGCTGCTGGGGGCAATATATCCATGGATGAGCTGCTGGCAAATATATACATGTCTGAGCTGCTGGGGGCAATATATTCATCTTATACTGTATTTTTCTTTTAAGACATAAGCACATAATTATTTCAAACAGTCGTATAAAGTGTTTTTTCTAAAATAAATCAGTTTTCAGGTCTAATTGCAGGGTTGGCACTTTGAGACACATAAGTTGGTTCAGCGATCCAGTTTGGGCACTCGGGCTCAAAAAGGTCGCCATCCCTGGTCTAGAGTGTTCTCTTCTCCTGCCAATTCTCCTGGTTTTCACCTTTCTCTGAATAACCCTGTAAAGAGACACTTCAGCTGACTTTCTCCACTCCAAATTAATGCTCCGTTTCTAAAGTCTTGCTTTATCCTTCACTAAACAAACTTACTTATCATCCCTTATCTCATCCTTTTCCCACGATTCCAGACGTCTTTTTCGTACTTTCAATCTGTTAGTGCGCCCTGTTTCCACTCAACCCTCCACAGACCTCACTGCTGTCAGCTTTGCTAACTTGTTCTACGATAAGATACGATACTAAACTTAGACTAGAAATTTCTTCAATGCCCTCGTCCTGTAACCATTCTACCCCACTGACTTCCTCACTCCCTGCCCCCTTTCCTACTATGTCTTCCTTTTCTCCGGTCTTTCCGCTGTATTTGACACTGACCACCCTCTTCTGCTCCTCACGCTGTGTCAGCTTGGCCTCAGTGATGTCACTCTCTCCTGGTTCTCTTCCTATCTCTCTCTTCACTCCTTCAGTGTCTCCTTTGCTGCTGCCTCTTCACCACCTATTCCTCTTTCAAATGGGGTTCCTCAACGCCCTGTTCTGGGTCCCCTACTCTTCTTGATCTATACTGCCTCTCTGGCAACCTCATCTCTTCCTATGGATTCCATTATCATCTCTATGCTGACAACACCCAAACCTACCTTTTAGGGATGCACCGAAACTAAAATTTCCGGCCGATACCGAAAATTCGGCATCGTTTCAGGGGAAAACCAATACCGAAAATCAGACATGAGAACCTGGGCCTGGAAGCCGGGTACTCGCCTGATCCCGAAGGCCAGGCGTCACCGCTGGAGCTCAGGACCGAAGTAGGAGGATGTAGGTGAGTATGGTGCCTACACATAGTCCCCTACATCCTCCTACTTCGGCCCTGAGCTCCAGCGGTGACCTTCCTCCGGCTGTCACAGGCTGCTCGGATGTCCTCCAGGCTCAGGCGAGCCGGGGGCTCACTTGAGCCTGGAGGACGGCCGAGCAGCCTGCGACAGTCGGAGGACCGGACGGTCACCGCTGGAGCTCAGGGCCAAAGTAGGAGGATGTGGCCTACACATACTCACTTACAATCGGCCCTGAGCTCCTCCAGCGATGGCAATCCTGCATCTAGTGCACGCTGTGTCGGTGGCCGGTATGACATCATGAAAGCCTTTGATCAAGGGTCAAAGGCTTCCGTGACATCATACTGGCGACCAACGGAGAGAAGACACTGGATGCAGGACTGCCATCGCTGGAGGAGCTCCGGGCCGATTTAGGGGAGTATGTGTGCAACCGTTGGAGGACTCAAGGCCAATGTACTGTAGGTGAGTATGACACCCCCCCTGCTTGCTCGGCCAGCATCCAGGCTCAGGCGAGCCCCCGGCTTGGCCCCAGCCTAGAGGCCGAGTCGGGGACTCACCTGAGCCTGGAGGATGGCCGAGCAGGCCACTCGGCCAGCCTCCAAGCTCAGGTGAGCCCCAGGCTCGGCTGGGCCTCTAGGCCCAGGTCAAGCCGGGGGCTCGCCTGAGCCTGGAGGCCGGCTGAGCAAACAGCTCCGCTGGCCTCCAGGCTCAGGCGAGCCCCCGGCTCAGCTGGAAAATGGAAATTTTTGGCCGTTTTTGCCGGCTGAATTTCCATTTCAGCCAAAACCGAAAATACCATTTTCGCCCGATAATTTTCGGTGGCTGAAATTTCGGTGCATCCCTACTACCTTTCCTCTCCCGATCTCTCTCCTCTGGTGTTGGACCCTGTTACAGCCTGCCTATTGGCTGTCTCCAACTGGATGACTTCCTGTTCCCTAAAGCTCGACCTCTTAAAACTGAACTTCTTATCTTCCCTCCCTCTCAGGCTAGGGTCAGACGAGAGCATTTTGTATGGACTGTGCGTCCGTGCAGTACGGACGTACTTTCTGCCTGACGACAATGTAGTGGCCACACAGTCCGTTTTTTTCACTGACGTATTTTTTGACGGATGTAAAAGGGAAAATAAAAAGAAAAAACATTTTGTCCGTCAAAAATGCTGGACGTATAAATGCACGTTCCATCACTCACACACAAAGCTACACGGACGTTGCAGACGTGGCGCACTCCGCACGTCCGTTCTAGCAGTATTACGTTCTTGCCTAACCTGCGTCCGTTTGCAGCGTCCGTTAGCCTCCGCACTTCTGTGCGGACGTACTTCGTGTGTGGGGTTCCATTTAACACAATTGTATGCTATCACGGACGTACTTATGTGCGGTAACACGGACGTTAACACTGCGTTTGTCTGACCCCAGCCTGAGACCTTGGTTCCTGTGCCCATTTCTCTTCAGGTGAATGGTGCCACCATTATCTCTACCTCTCAGGCTCATTGCGTTGGGGTCCTCTTGGACTCCAATCTGTCACAGATTCCCCCCTGATAACAATATTTCCATCCCTGTATACAGTACTGTCACGAGCGAGATGGTGCTCACCTAAGATCAGCGTTGTTTGGATCTTTATGGACAGGTTTCTACAATCCATAATTTTATAGCAATCAGGACTGTAATACCTAGTATCCCAAACCAGGGAGGCAATACAGAAATCTAAGTATCACTCAACACGAAATGGTTATGTTAGGGTTGCACCGATACCGATACTAGTATCGGTATCGGTGCCGATACCAGGTACTGCAGGAGTACTTGGTACTCGTGCAGTACCCCCAATATTTTCCCCGATACCGGAAGTCGGCGTTGAGCCGGCTTGCCGGCATCCGAGGGGCTGGGGAGGCTGTCCGAATGCTCTATCGGCATTCGGACAGGCCCTGCAGCTGCTCTCCGCGTTCATACTTACCTTCCTGAGCGACGCCTGGAAAGTCTTCGCGCGTGCACTCGTTGGAAGGCCCCCAGCCGTGTTCACGTGGGACCATGTGATTGCGGCTGGGGGCCTTCCAACGAGCGCACGTGCAGAAACTTTCCCGGCGTCGCTCAGGAAGGTAAGTATGAACATGGAGAGCAGTTGCAGGGCCTGTCCGAATGCCGATAGAACATTCAGACGGGCACCTGGAGCTTGCTGAGATCATACTTACCATCCTGAGCGATGCCGGGAAAGTTTCCGCGTGTGCGCTCGTTGGAAGGCCCCCAGCCACAATCATATGGTCCCACGTGATCACGGCTGGGGGCCTCCTAACGAGTGCAAGCGCAAAGACTTTCCCGGCGTCGGTCAGGAAGGTAAGTATGATTGTGGAGAGTGCCAGGTGAGCTGGGGGGCAAATCCACGAGCTGGGGGGGCAAATCCATGAGCTGGGGGGGGCAAATCCATGAGCTGGGGCATATGCATGAGCTGGGGCAAATCCATGAGCTGATGAGCTGGGGCATATCCATGAGCTGGGGCAAATCCATGAGCTGGGGCATATCCATGAGCTGGGGCAGTATCCATGAGCTGGGGCAAATCCATGAGCTGGGGCAATATCCATGAGCTGAGGCATATCCATGAGCTGGGGCAATATCCATGAGCTGAGGCATATCTTTGAGCTGGGGCAGTATCCATGAGCTGGGGCAGTATCCATGAGCTGGGGCAAATCCATGAGCTGGGGCAGTATCCATGAGCTGGGGCATATCCATGAGCTGGGGGCATTTTTATATGAGGTCTGTTCTTATTGGAAAGCGGTCACATGACATAAAAAGTATCGGTACTCGGTATCGGTGAGTACTTGAAAAAAGTATTGGTACTCGTACTCGGTCTTTAAAAAGTGGTATCGGTGCATCCCTAGGTTTTGTGATCAAGCAGTTGCTGAGTGAAAGCACGTTAACTATATACTTGTTATCAATAACAAACGGTAAATGATTAAAGTATTCCGCAACCTGCAGGGCAGGTCTACAATCAGAGATAATGTGTTGCATTTTGCACAGAGACTTAGCGTCAAGCCGTTAACGTGAGAGGATGGTATATTTAGCAACCTGCAGGGCAGACCCACTCACAGTAATCATGCAATATGCTTTTGTAGTTAAACCATGCATTAGTTAAGCAACTTGAAGTGTTGTTAGATTTAGCAACCTGAAGGGAAGACCCATAGACTGAGATCATCTGGTATGATCTGTACCCAGACCTGGTATTCGGCAGACAGAATGAGCGGTTGATAGGATTAGCAACCTGAAGGGCAGATCTTCTAACCGAAAACATGCGGTACAAAATATGCATACACTCTGTGATCACAGCATACAACAAGTACACACACAAGGGTTAACCGTAAGAATCGTCAGTAGGCAGTCCGGGTCAATCAACATAAGCAAGGTCCTCGTACTAGCAGAAAGTCGGCAACAACACAAAAGTACCACTGAGACAAACTCAAGAGTCAGCTGGCGGTGTGGGAAAATAACTCCACGTCTGGGCGACCAGCATAGTCTCGCGCTCTGTACTTAAGGCAGGCGGCTCTGCGTCATCACGCCAAGCCCTGCCCCTTCAGACGCCTATCGGCCAGCTTGTAAGCCTGGCACCCGGCCAGCCAATGATGTCGACGGGCGCCCAGTCCCCCCCAGGCAGGGCCGCGGGGGCCGAAGATGTGACAAGTACCCTATCAACCCCTCCGATCCTTGGATGGTCAGTATAAATGTCTACCTTCAGGGACTCGATCCTTATACACTCATCAAGCGATAACAGGCCACAGAGTAGAAACACAGAGCATGCCCTGACAGTACTGATCTTAATGCCAGGAAAGAGGATCACCCTTATACCAAGGATGATGTACAAAGAAGTGTTACCAAGCTTAGCCGAGTCAGTATACAAGTTGTGATTCTCAGTAATAGCCAAGTCAGTATACAAATCATGGTTCTCAGTAATAGCCGGTTCAATATACAAAGTGTGGTTCTCAGTAATAATCGGGTCGGTACAAAATGCAGGGTTCTCAGAAATAGCCGGGTCGGTACACATAGACAGGTCTCAAAATAGCCAAACGTCAAACACAATATCGAAAAGATCACCAAAGCACTGGGGAAGCAAACTCCATGTCAGGGCAGTGAGTCTGCCTAAGCAGACTGATTGTTGTACCTGCCAGCTACATATCATCATATCGCTTCCCACCTCCCGGCCACCCACGTGACCACCTCGGGCCGGCATATCACTCGGCACCCGGCCAGCGAGCAGCTGCCGGGAACCAGGGAGCTGAAGCATCAGACAGGACACTATCCTTTACTCCTCACATTCAGTCTCTAACCAAATCTTGCTACTTAACCCTTTCGCTGCTGAGGCTTTTCCCGCCCCTGTGCTGAGGTCATTTTTACCGGTTTTGCTCATCATGTTTAAACGTGTTTTGAAGGCTTATTTTAGTATATGACCCAGACATATTATATATCGTTCTTTCCGTCAGACTCAGTAGATTCATAATATGTCATTATTATATGTATACGTTATGTCATGTCTGTATATTATAACAAAAAATGCAATAAAATATGTATTTTCAATAATTTACAATGTGTAAAGTGTTTTTTTCACATTTTAACATGCGAGCAATTGCGGTTATATTTTGTATGGGGTGCGCTTGTTAAAAAAATTAGAGATGGGGTCTCGTTACATTTTTTTTTGGGGAAAATTACACTATTTTTAACAAACGCACCGCATACAAAAATCGTTAGTGCAGCATCATTGTTCACATTATAATTGAAATGGGAACAATACTGCTGCATTAACAAACCAAAAAAAAAAACAAAGTGTTTATTTTTTTTTATAATTTTTTTTTATAATTTTTTTTAATTATTTTTATTTTTATTTTTCATTTTTTTTTTTTTTTTACAAAATTTTTCACAGTAGTGTTTGGTATCATTGGAACGGCCATGCTCTGGCCGATCCAACCATACCAAACTTTAACCCCTAGCTGCCACGGATCGGGAGATAGGGAGTTCCAATGAACTCCCTATCTCCACCGTTGGTGGCAGTTAGGGGTTAAGTCCAGGACTGGCGTCATCGTGCTACGCACGATGACGCCAGTCCTCAGGGGAGTTCCCGGAGGCTTGGCCGACATCCAAGATGTCGGCCAGCTCCGGGAAAGGATCGCGAATCGGCGCTTTTCAGCGCCGATTCGCGATCCAGCTCCCCAGGGGTTAATGCCAGGCACCATTTGGAGGGCAGGCTGTGCCCTTCCAAATGATGCCTGGGGTAACCCCCGCAGAGCCGCCGATCGGGAGGGAGAGAGGTCCGAAGGACCTCCCCCCTCCCTTTCAGGCGCCTCCTCCGCACATGCGGGGGGGGGCGCCTGAATTAGGTGTCATCGCGCAGCCGCGATGACACCTAATTCCGGTGGCTGCGGTCCCGGATGCCGGGCTGACATCGAGGATGTCAGCCCGCACCGGGGGGGCCAGCGATCGGCCGGAACCCGGCCGAACGCTGACCCCAATGGGAGGACGCGCTCAGCGCGTCCTCAGCACAGCAGCAGGAATGCGGAGGACGCGCTGAGCATTGAAGTGGTTAAACTTAAAAAACATTGCATGCATCCGCCTGTTTCTTAATCCAGACTCTACTAAAATGCTCATCCTACCTCCTAATATCTCCCGTCTTGACTATTGCCACCTCCTTCTCTCTGGCCTTAAGAGATCCCAGATTCTCCCTCTGCAGTCTGTAATGAACGCCTGTGCCAGACTCATACACCTCACCTCCCACACATCACCCCTTTGTCAATCTCTACACTGGCTCCCTGTTTCCTTTAGAATCCATTTCAAAATACTGGTGCTCACATACAAACCTCTCCATAACCGCGCCCCTGCCTACATCTCCTCCCTTATTAGCAGGTATATACCATCCCGACCACTTAGCTCTGCCAATGATCTGATATCAGTTCCACGTACCCTCACCCCCAACTCTGCCGGTAAAGTCTTCGCGCGTGCGCTCGTTGGAAGGCCCCCAGCCGCGATCACGTGCACGTGATCGCGGCTGGGGGCCTTCCAACGAGCACACGCGCGAAGACTTTCCCAGCGTCACTCAGGAAGGTAAGTATGATCACGCAGAGCAGCTGCAGGGCCTGTCCGAATGCCGATAGAGCATTCGGACAGCCGCCCCAGCCCCTCGGATGCCGGCAAGCCGGCTCAATGCCGACTTCCGGTATCGGGGGAAATATCGCTGGTACTGCACAAGTACCAAGTACTCCTGCAGTACCCGGTATCGGCATCGATACTGATACTAGTATCGGTGCAACCCTAATAAATATGTTCCTTGGCATGTGTTACCGTGTTCTTCCACCCATAATCCCCATATAGAAAAATAAATAGACCAATATTCCTTTTAGAAACGGGTTAAATATGTTCCTTGGCATGTTTTATCCCAATATTCCACCCATAATCCCCATATAGAAAAATAAATAGACCAATATTCCTTTTAGAACGGGGATAAATATGTTTCCTGGCATGTGTTATCCCAATATTCCACTCATAGTCCCCATATAGAAAAATAAATAGACCAATATTCCTTTTAGAAACGGGAAAAATATGTTCCTTGGCCTGTGTTACCATGATCTTCCACCCATAATCCCCATATAGAAAAATAAATAGACCAATATTCCTTTTAGAAACGGGTTAAATATGTTCCTTGGCATGTTTTATCTCAATATTCCACCCATAATCCCCATCTAGAAAAATAAATAGACCAATATTCCTTTTAGAAGTGGGTGTAACGGGGGGAGTAGCACCGACTAATGAGTAGCAAAGTTGAGATCCTTAAGGACTGATAAGTCTGCTTGACGTTTAAACACTGCTTGGTATACACAGATTTATATGCTCGAGACAGGGATGATGAGCAAACCACTGAGTTGCTACTAAGCACTAGGGATGAGCGGTTCGGATTCGGACGGTTCGGGGTTCGACCCGAACTTGGCCTGTTCGATGAGATCGCGAACACCGAACATTTCCGGGTGTTCGCCGCATGTTCGACCACAATGGACCACAATGCATTTTCCCACTGGCCTGAAGCTCGTAATTGGCTATAGCCTTGCACCTGACCACAGGTCTGGTGCAAGACTGGTTCAACACTATGCCAATCACCGCTCAGAGTCCTGATTGGGCAAATTTTGCCCAATCATGGGCTCACAGAGCTAAGTCCCGTAGCACACTTTATAACGTTTCCACGCGCCGATTCTGCACGCATTTCAGAGGAGATTTCAAAGGAGATAGTTGTGTCTTGTTACTGCCGGTCTACCATGCTACTGGGGGGGTCTCATTTCTACCAAATATCAGGGAATTTAGGTGATGTGTGTCTTGTCACTGTGCCAGCAAGTTTTTTTGGGGTTTACAACTTTCTTTAAAACATTTTGGAATTGAGGTGATCTTCTGGGTCTTGTCACTGTGCCAGCAAGTCTTTTTGGGTCTCATTTCTACCAAATATCAGGGAATTTAGGTGATGTGTGTCTTGTCACTGTGCCAGCAAGTTTTTTTGGGGTTTACAACTTTCTTTAAAACATTTGTGAATTGAGGTGATCTGTGTCTTGTCACACATCCAGTACCACGCAGTATTTTGGGGCTCACTAATTTCTACAAAACATTTGTGAATTGAGGTGATCTGTGTCTCGTCACACATCCAGTACCACGCTGTATTTCGGGGCTCACTAATTTCTACAAAACATTTGTGAACTGAGGTGATCTGTCTCTTGTCACTGGCTGCCAGCTATCAGTGTGTCTCACTGAGTTATACCAGAGTTCTTTAAATCTTTATACCAGAGTTGAATCAGAGTTCTGTATATATTAATCTATATATCACTCACCATGTCTGAAAGAACAAAAAGGACAGGCAGACGCTCCCAGACACAGATAAGAGGGCAAGCAGCCCCTGTGTCGGGAGGCTGTACCTCTTGTCGTGGTGGACGTGGTGCATCCTCTGCAGGGGCACGCTTGTCCTTTCTAACTGGTGCTGGCCGTCTTAAGCAGCAGCAACATACAGAGGACTTGGTGGATTGGCTAACCAGGCCATCTTCATCCTCCGCCAGCCAGGCTTCTAGTGCTTTACAGTCCACCTCAGCTGCCAAAGCAGCCTCCATGTCCACAGCTACTCCTGCCGTAGCCTCGCTATCACACACGGAGGAGTCAGCTGAATTGTTTGACTACAATGTGAGTGACATGCTGCTTGAGGATGCGCAGCAAATACAGTGCTCTGATTCAATCTCTGAGGTTGAGGAAGGGAGTATAATCAACCTAGAGGAAGGGGGTGCCAGTGATGACACACAAATAACTGGCACTCATGTTGCCCCAGCAGCTGCAGCATACTGCCAAGTTGGCTCCAGTGACGAGGAGATAGGGGGTGATGATGATGATGACAATGATGATGAGGTCACTGACTCCACCTGGGTGCCAGATCGAACAGAGGAATTAAGTGAGGAAGAGGGGGAGGAGGAGGCACAGCAAACACGAGGCACAACATCCTCTGTGACCAACCGTAGCACTAGTCAGTCAAAGGCATCACATGTCAGAGCTGCTCCGGTACAGAGTGCTGTTGTCTCAAAGAACACATGCAGGAACTCTGTTGTCTGGGAGTTCTTTAAGAAATGTGCAGTAGAGCGCAGCGTTGCTATTTGTAATCTATGTCAGATGAGGCTTAAGCGTGGGAAAGATACCAGACACTTGGGTACCACGTGCTTGAGGCGACATATGAATAAGTGCCACACATCCCGTTGGCGCACAACTTTGCGTAGGTCCTCCTCCTCCTCATCTGTCTCTATCCCCACTGTATGTCCTGCCATGTCATTGCCTACAACCTCCACCGACAGGGATGATGCTACAGTAATGGATGTACCAGGTCCTTCCTCACAATGTGACATCATCCCAGTAGCTGAAGATTTACGCAGTCAGATTACGTTGCCGCAGCTGCTGCAGCGAAAGAAAAAATATAGTCCCAACCATCCCCAAGCACAGCGTCTAAATGCCAGCTTAGCAAAATTAATCGCATTGCAGCTGCTGCCTTTCCAGCTGGTGGACTCTGCTCCCTTCCGTGAATTTGCTGAATGTGCTGTACCACAGTGGCAGTTCCAAAACGCCATTACTTTTCACGCAAGGCCATTCCAGCACTATACCAGCACGTGGAAGACAATGTTATCGAGTCATTGGCAAAGGCAGTCAGCAGCAAGGTGCATGTGACTTTAGACACATGGTCCAGCAAGCATGGACAGGGTCGTTACATTTCCTTCACGGCACACTGGGTAACTCTGATGGCAGCTGGGAGGGATCCAAGACAGGGCTCTGTGCTGGAGCTTGTTCATCCACCACGCCTCCAGAAAGCTGCTTATATGAGGTCTGTCTGCTCCACCACCACCACCTCTTCCTCCTCCTCCTCCTCTGTCTCTGGCGAAGTGGCAGTTAAACTGACGCCTGACAGGGTCTACGCAATGGCTCAAGCAAAAAGATGCCATACTGTGCTTGAGCTGGTTTGTTTAGGGGACAGGAGCCACACCGGGTCAGAAATTTTGTCAGCTCTGCAGGGGCAGGTGCAGAGATGGTTAACACCACGCCAGCTTGAGCTGGGAATGATCGTCTGCGATAATGGCAGCAACCTTCTCTCCGCCCTACGCAAGGGTAAATTGACGCATGTACCATGCCTAGCACACGTCCTAAATCTGGTGGTACAGCGTTTCCTAACCAAGTACCCAGGGCTGCCAGAGCTTCTCATCCAGGCCAGAAAAGTCTGCAGCCACTTCAGACGGTCATTCCCAGCAAGCGTTTGCCTGGCAGAAATTCAAAGAGAGTTCCACCTTCCCACAAACCGTCTGATCTGTGACATGCCCACCAGGTGGAACTCGACATTAGCAATGCTGCAGCGTCTGCACAAGCAGCAGAGGGCCATCAACGAGTACCTGTGTGAGTATGGCACAAGGACAGGTTCAGTTCAACTTGGTTCCCCCCCCGCAGTGGCTGATGATCAAGGATGCATGCACTGTACTATCACCATTTGAGGAGGCAACGAGGATGGTGAGAAGGGACAGTGCATGCATCAGTGACAATTCCTTTAGTGTTCCTGCTGGAGCACACTCTGCGGGGAATTATAGATGTGGCTCTAGAGGTAGAGCAGCGGGAGGAAGAGGAGGCCTTCCCTAGCTCTCAAGGCCCCAGTCTTTCCGCAGACAGCATTCCAGCGGGTCCTACTCAGATCAGACAGGAGGAGGATGAGGAGGAGGAGGAATATTTAAGTAGTGGGGGCATTGAAGGTGGGGATTCCTCAAGGGAGGGTTTTGTGTGCCCAGAAAACAGAAGGGCTAGTGCGTGGCTGGGAGGAGGAAGTGCACGATACGGTCATCCTCATTGACCAGGAAGACTCGGAAGCTAATGCCAACTCCAACCTACGCTGCATGGGCTCCCTAATGATGCAAAGCCTGCTAAAGGACCCCAGGATTCGTGCTATCAAGGAGAGGGATCATTACTGGTTGGCAACCCTTCTTGATCCACGATACAAGGGGAATTTGCAGAGCTCATCCTGCCCGCACAGAGGGAGCACAGGATGAAAAAACTTAAGGACTCTCTAAAGCGACACTTGTGTAACACCTTTCCAGGCACTGGTAGATTACCAAGTGCTGACACACGTGCTTCTGAGGCTGCGGGTGATCAGAGGAATAGTGGTGAAGGCCAGGGCCGCTTGACTGATGCTTTTTTAAATTTTTTTAGTCCTCGACGCCCAGGGACGTCAAATGTAGGCACTGTCCACGGTGGCCCATGTCCAGGGAAATGTTGCAACCTTTGCCCATGTCTGGGGAAATGTTGCCCTTCGCCCCATGTCCAGGGAAATGTTGCACCTTCGCCCCATGTCTGGGGAAATGTTGCACCTTCGCCCATGTCTGGGGAAATGTTGGCACCTTCGCCCCATGTCCAGGGAAATGTTGCACCTTCGCCCCATGTCGGGGAAATGTTGCACCTTCGCCCATGTCTGGGGAAATGTTGCACCTTCGCCCCATGTCCAGGGAAATGTTGCACCTTCGCCCCATGTCCGGGGAAATGTTGCGGCCGTCACAGCAGCTGATATCCAGAAAGCCTTATTCCAGGGTACTGTGTACTACAGGACAGAGAATGGTGCTGCCCGCGAATTAGATGCAACATGCAGGAAGGACAACCAATCGCAGCACATGACCAGCTATCCTATAGCAGAGCAGGGCGTCTCCTCTGAGCACCAATAGGTAGTGCTGTGGCTCTATTTAAAGGGCTTCCTTTCTCTTAGCAAGTTGCCCTAGCGTGGTTCCTGTTACTCCTAGTGCCTTGTTGTTATTTCTTGATTCCTATTCTGACTGATTTCCTGGTTTATACGATCCCGGCTTGTCTCGACTTCCCTGTATTCTGGCGCCTGATTTCTGGCATAGTATATGGACCTCTATTTCCTTAACCCCTGCCTATGTGTGTTTTGTTGGTTTGCCCTGCTTAACCCGGCCATTATTAAGGACCGGCTAGCTAGAGCATTGTGGGTTACTTTATTCCGCAGGTTGTTTTTCTTTGCACTCCACCACTTTATTTGTGTTCGCCATTCTTAGTATTACTGACCATAACCCGGCCATTTCTAAGGACCGGTTGGTCAGGGTCTGTTGGCTTACAGTCTGCAAGCGGGGTTACCCGATCCTGACATTATGCTAGGGCCATGGACCCTGCAGACGTAGGTCAGCAGCTCGCTGCATGTGCCTCTCATGTCGATGAATTAGACCACCGCATGGATGCCTTTGCTCAGGCTATACAAACTATTCTTGTTCGTACTGCTATTTGCAGCATGAACCACAGGTGGCGACCTCTGCCCCGGTCCTGCAATCCCACACACCTGAGGTTGCTTTACCTGCTTCCCATGTATCCATGACTTCTCCTATTCAATTTGGTGGGGAACAGACTGGGTGTCGTGGCTTTTTGACTCAGGTCAGCATTCATTTTGAACTAAACCCTAGAATGTATGTTTCAGATCGTGCCCGTGTGGGATTTATGATAAATCATTTGTCTGGTAGAGCCTAGCATGGGCTAACACATGTGGGAAAATGATGATGCCGTGGTCTATAACTACCACAACTTTGTACGTGCTCTCAGACGCACCTTTGATCCTCCTGGTCGTTCCAAGAGCGCTGGGAGATCCTGCTCAGAATTAAGCAAGGTTCCAGGTCTGTTGCAGATTATGCCATAGACTTCAAAAACCCTAGTAGCAGAGGTTGATTGGACTAATGATTGCCTTGTATTGCTTTTCCAGGAAGGCCTTTCTGATACTATCCTGATGAGATAGAGGATTTGATCGATTACGTGATTGATATTGATAACAGAATCAGGGATAGAGCTAAACACAGAGAGAACCCAGAAAAAGCGTTGCTAGGGTTCCTACACGAGGTTCCGTTAGCCCACCATCTCGCACTTCACAGGTCTCTGATACCGAACCCATGCAATTGGGTCACACCAAATTGACAGAAGAGGAGAAATCCTATAGGTGTAGAGAGGGTCTTTGCCTATATTTCGGACTTGGGGGGCACCAACGCCTTAAGTGCCCATCACGCCCGGAAAACGCTCGCACCTAAGTCTAGGAGGGGACCGGCCTTAGGTGTTCTTACTTTGTGTCCCAAACCGACCTCACTACGATTACTTCTTCCTGTCTGTCTAACATGGGTTCTGTCAAATTCGATTGTGATGCATTGCTGGATTCAGGGGCTGCTGATAATCTTATGGATGAGTCCTTTGCCTCAGGTCATCTTGTTCCAAACCCTTAATGGTACAGGCCATTGATGGTAGGCCCCTTGCCTCTCCTGTTATAACCCAAGAGACTAAAGCTATTTCCATGTGTCTTGGGGATCATCATGACGAATCCATAGTGTTTCAAATATATCATCACCGTCTTGTTCCAGTCGTTTTAGGTCTCACATGGTTACAAAAACATAATCCTCATATTGACTGGGTAAAGGGAAAGGTCGTCGCATGGGGTTCCACCTGCTCCTCCTCTTGTTTTCCCTCTATGTACCTATCAGGTTACTCAATACTCTACTGCAAAACCTTTGTCTTCTACCGTTCGGAGCAATATCTGTCTGTTAAACAAGTGTTTGACAAAAAAGAGGCCGATAAGCTACCCCCGCACCGTCCGGATGACTGTGCTATCAAGTTATACCAGGTGTATACCCAGGTATCATTCCCCCTAAAGGGAGAATTTATCCACTGTCCCTTAAGGAACATAGTATCATGGAGGAATATATCCAGGAATCACTGGAGAAGGGTTTCATACGAAGATCTTCTTCCCAGCTGGGGCAGGGTTCTTCTTTGTAGCCAAAAAGAGGGTGACCTCGTCCGTGCATAGATTATAGAGGGTTGAATCGTATCACCATCAAGAATGCCTACCCTATTCCTCTAATCTCTGACCTCTTTGACCGTCTTAGAGGTTCCACTGTGTTTTCTAAATTGGATCTTAGGAGTGCATACAACCTGGTACGTATAAAGCAGGGAGACGAGTGGATGACTGCATTCAACACCCATAGCGGCCACTATGAATATCTGGTCATGCCGTTTAGTTGTGCAACGCCCCTGCGGTTTTTCAGGATTTTATAATTGACGTCCTTAGGAACTACCTCTCCTCATGTGTCATAGTCTATCTAGATGACATTCTGGTGCACTCTCCTGACCTACATACACATTATGATTACATGCGTTCTGTTCTCGGCACTCTGTTACGAAATGGTTTATTGTAAGCTAGAAAAATGCATATTCCATGTGACACAGGTTCCGTTTCTGGGGCACATCGTGTCGTCCAAGGGTTTTTTAATGGATCCCAAAAAACTGGAATCCATCCTATCTTGGCCTCTACCCAAAGGGTTGAAACCTATCCAGAGATTTATTTGATTCGCCAATTATTACAGAAAGTTTATCCAACACTTTTCTTCTGTAATTGCTCCTATCACCTCTATGACCAAGAAAGGGGCCAATACAACCAACTGGTCTCCCGCTGCCCTTAAAGCCTTTGAGGATTTAAAAACGGCCTTTGCCTCTGCACCTATTCTAGCACATCCTAACCCTTCTAAACCATTTATAATGGAGGTCGACGCATCAGAATCTGGTATAGGGGCAGTACTTTCCCAGAGAGACACCTGGGATGCCCCACTTCACCCTTGTGCCTACTTCTCCCAGAAGTTGTCCGACTCAGAGAGAAACTATGTGCTAGAATAGGCAACAGAGAACTCTTGGCTATTATAATGGCTCTAAAAGAATGGAGACATCTGTTGGAGGGTTCGCAAATTCCAGTGATCATTCTAACTGACCACAAGAACCTAGCCTACCTGGCAGACGTGAAGCGACTGTCCCCCCGCCAGGCCAGATGTCGTTGTTCCTAAGTCGCTTCAATTATTTGATCACTACCGCCCAGGGTCACGTAATACCAAGGCGGATGCTCTTTCCAGACAGTTTGAGGAAGAGGAACTGCCTCACACCGAACCGGTTTCTCTTCATACCCAGTACTCATATAATCGCTACTGTGTGTATGCAAGTGTCTTCTCAGTTGATCGAGCGCATTCTGTCCTATCAGAATGCCGCCCCTAGCTCTCTACCTCCAGAAAGATTGTATGTAGGGAGAACGAGAGAAGGGAGTTATTACAAGTTATGCATGCATCAAAGGTTGCAGGTCACCCAGGAGTCAAAAAGACCATTCTCGCCGTTTCTCGTCTATATTGGTGTCCCACTCTTCGTGTTGATATCTGAGAGTTTATTGCATCCTGTAACGTGTGTGCCCAGAATAAGACCCCTGCTGATCTTACAGTGGGTCTATTACAACCTCTCCCTGTGCCTTCGACAGACTGGAGGAGTTTAAAGGGAGTCCAGGAGAAATGGGATTATTTAAAGGAAGCATTATTGAAGGCCACAGGAAATTGCATTCGGCTTGTTAGCAAAAACAAAAAAGGGAAGAAACCACTGTGGTACTCTGCAGAAGTGGCCAAATAGTGAAGAACAAAAAGACAGCATTCAATAATTATAAAACAACTCAGAGTGAAGAGGATAGGCAAACCTATAAGATTAGGCAGAAAGAGGCAAAGCAATTCATAAGAGCTTCCAAACACACGCAGAAGAGAAAATAGCTCAGTCAGTAAAAAAGGGGGACAAAACATTTTTTAGATACATAAACGAGAAAAGAAAAGTAAAACAAGGATTAGTTAGATTAAAAAACAAAGGAAGGAAGGTATGTAGAAGAGGATAAAAGTCTCGCTGACTGCCTCAATGAATATTTTTGTTTAGTCTTTTGCAGAAGAAAAGGAAGGAAGGGACCTCAGTTAGGAGAGAACACTAAAGAGACATTTACATATGAGTTTACAGAGGAGGAGGTTCTAAAGCAGCTGTCTAAAGTAAAGACAAATAAGTCAATGGGGCCTGAAGGGATCCATCCTAAATTATTAAAAGAGCTCAGTGATGTAATAGCAAAACCGTTACAGATTTATTTAACAATCCTTGTTAACAGGAGTCGTCCCAGAAGACTGGAAATTAGCAAATGTTGTGCCCATTTACAAGAAGGGTAGTAGGGAGGAATCGGGGAACTATAGGCCAGTTAGTCTTACGTCAGTAGTGGGGAAATTAATGGAAACCATGTTAAAGGAAAGGATTGTTGAACATCTAAAAACACATAGATTACAGGATCAGAAACAACATGGTTTTACCTCAGGGAGATCATGCCAAACTAATCTTATTGATTTTTTTGATTGGGTAACAAAAATAATAGACACAGGTGGTGCAGTAGACATTGCTTATTTAGATTTCAGTAAGGCTTTTGATACTGTTCCGCATAGAAGGCTTATCAATAAATTGCAATCTTTGAGTTTGGATTCCAATATTGTTGAATGGATTAGGCAGTGGCTGAGTGACAGACAACAGAGGGTTGTGGTAAATGGAGTTTATTCGGCGCAAGGTCTTGTTACCAGTGGGGTACCTCAGGGGTCAGTACTTGGACCCATTCTCTTTAATATTTTTATTAGTGATATTGCAGAAGGTATTAATGGAAAAGTATGTCTTTTTTGCTGATGACACAAAATTTGCAACAGGGTTGACGTTCCTGGAGGGATCAGCCAAATGACAAATGATTTAGGTAAACTAAATAAATGGTCGGAGCAGTGGCAATTGAGTTTTAATGTGGATAAGTGCAAGATAATGCACCTGGGACGTAAAAACCCAAGGGCTGAATATAGAATATTTGATACAGTCCTAACCTCAACATCTGAGGAAAGGGATTTAGGGGTCATTATTTCAGAGGATCTAAGGGTAAGTAGTCAATGTAATAGAGCAGCAGGAAATGCTAGCAGAATGCTTGGTTGTGTAGGGAGAGGTATTAGCAGTAGGAAAGGGAAGTGCTCATGCCACTGTACAGAGCACTGGTGAGACCTCACTTGGAGTACTGTGTGCAGTACTGGAGACCGTATCTCCAGAAGGATATAGACATCTTAGAGAGAGTTCAGAGAAAGGGCTACTAAAATGGTGTACGGCTTGAAGGAGAAGAGTTACCAGGAAGGCTTAATGATTAACATGTACAGCTTGAAAAAAGACGAGACAGAGGAGATATGATAGAAACATTTAAATACGTAAAGGGAATCCACAAGGTAGAGGAAGGGAGTATATTTAAAAGGAAACAAAATAGCAAAACAAGAGACATAGTCTTTAGATTAGAGGGGCAAAGGTTTAAAAGTAACATAAGGAAGCATTATTTTACTGCGAGGGTGGTGGATACATGGAACAGCCTTCCAGTAGAAGTGGTAGAGGCCAAAACAGTAATTGAATTTAAGCAAGCATGGGATAGGCATAAGGCTATCCTAAACAAAAGATAAATCCAGGTCAAGTATCCATGTAATTGGGCAGACTAGATGGGCCGAAAGGTTCTTATCTGCCGACATTTTTCTATGTTTCTATGAGACCATGGACCCATTTATCCATGGACTTTATTGTGGACCTACACCCATCTGAGGGTAATACCACCATTCTCACTGTTATTGACCGTTTTTCTAAAATGGCCCATTTTGTTCCACTGAAAAAACTTCCTCCTTCAGAACAGCTAGCCGGTAGATTTGCTAAGGAGGTGGTACGGTTACATGGGATACCGCAGGAAATAGGTCTCAGATCGTGGTACTCAGTTCATTTCCCGATTCTGGAGATCCTTCTGTAAAGAAATGGGTATCAACTTATCCTTTCTTCTGCCACCACCCACAATCTAACGCTGCTGCTGAACGTACCAACCAGTCCTTAGAACATATTTACGGTTCTCATCTCCCACAACAAGATAATTGGAGTTCCTTATTACCTGGGCTGATTGGCTAGGAATAACGTGGTACATGACAGCTCTGGTCATACCCCGTTCTTTGCGACCTATGGGTTCCATCCTGCTTTATTACCTGGCACTCCGTCTGAATCACCCATCCTGCACTTAACGATCACTTACACAACTCCTACGTCAGTCCTGGACGCGGATTCAATCCACTTTGGCAAAAAGCTTCTTTAGCCCATAAGAATTTTGCAGACCACCACAGACGACCAGGACCTTCTTATGTCCCTGGTCAAAGGGTATGACTCTCCACTCGGCATATCAAACTCCGGGTGCCCTCTCACAAATTGGCACCACGGTTTATCGGTCCGTACAGGGTCCTCCGACGCATTAATCCTGTCTCTTATGCCTTGGAGTTGTCTAAGTCCTTGAGAATCCCCAACTCCTTCCATACCTCCCTACTCAAGCCCCTTGTCTGTAACCGGTTTACCACTCCCGTGAACCAGCCTCCTCCTGTCCAAGTTCAGGGTCAGGAGGAATACGAGGTGCAGGCTCTCATCGATTCCAGGTGGTCTAGAGGCGGATTGCAATATCTTGTGCATTGGAAGGGGTACGGCCCGGAGGAACGTTCCTGGGTTGCTGCCTCTGATCTTCATGCCCCGGGGCTGGTCTCCGCCTATCATTGCCGCTTCCCTTCTCGCCCTCGGGCCCGCCGTCGGGGGGGGGGGGTGCTGTCACGGTGGCCCATGTCTGGGGAAATGTTGCACCTTCGCCCCATGTCTGGGGAAATGTTGCACCTTCGCCCCATGTCCGGGGAAATGTTGCACCTTCGCCCCATGTCCGGGGAAATGTTGCACCTTCGCCCCATGTCCAGGAAATGTTGCACCTTCGCCCCATGTCCGGGGAAATGTTGCGGCCGTCACAGCAGCTGATATCCAGAAAGCCTTATTCCAGGGTACTGTGTACTACAGGACAGAGAATGGTGCTGCCCGCGAATCAGATGCAACATGCAGGAAGGACAACCAATCGCAGCACATGACCAGCTATCCTATAGCAGAGCAGGGCGTCTCCTCTGAGCACCAATAGGTAGTGCTGTGGCTCTATTTAAAGGGCTTCCTTTCTCTTAGCAAGTTGCCCTAGCGTGGTTCCTGTTACTCCTAGTGCCTTGTTGTTATTTCTTGATTACTATTCTGACTGATTTCCTGGTTTATACGATCCCGGCTTGTCTCGACTTCCCTGTATTCTGGCGCCCTGATTTTCTGGCATAGTATAACGGACCTCTATTTCCTTAACCCCTGCCTATGTGTGTTTTGTTGGTTTGCCCTGCTTAACCCGGCCATTATTAAGGACCGGCTAGCTAGAGCATTGTGGGTTACTTTATTCCGCAGGTTGTTTTTCTTTGCACTCCACCACTTTATTTGTTTCAGTCATTCTCCGTATTACTGACCATAACCCGGCCATTTCTAAGGACCGGTTGGTCAGGGTCTGTTGGTTTACAGTCTGCAAGCGGGGTTACCCGATCCTGACAGGCACCCATTGCCAGCGTCTTCACCATATGGTGCAGGACTACCTAGGGGCAAGGGCAGACCTGGATACCTTTCCAGCAGATGATCCACTAGCTTACTGGGTGTTGAGATTGGATCACTGGCCAGAACTTAGCCAATATGCTATGCAGCTACTAGGTTGCCCTTCATCTAGCGTGCTTTCCGAAAGGACATTCAGTGCCGCTGGAGGTTTTGTCACAGACAAAAGAGTGCGTCTGTCCACCGACTCTGTAGACCGGCTGACATTTCTAAAAATGAATCAGTCCTGGATCAGCAGCTATCAATCCCCTGATGCCGAAGTAACGGAATAGATCGGGTATGTCTTCTGCATGCACAAAACCTCCAGCACTGAACTCTTCCACAATACCACAAAAGGGTTATGGTGTTGAATGCACTTGCTGCCATGAAAGGCACAATATTTGGCTGCACTGACGCCTGTGCCAGATTTATATCATTTGAATTTTTTTGAAACAGCAGGGTCCAACCCTGCACTCTTCCACAATACCACGGAGGGGTTACTGTATGATGATACTTGCTGGCCTGGCATTAAAGGCACAATATCTGGGTGCACTCACGCCCATTACCAGATCAAAAACTTTTCAATATAGGACCGCAAGGTCCACCCCTGCATTCTTCCACAATACCACAGAGGGTTACTGTATGATGATACTTGCTGGCCTGGCATTAAAGGCACAATATCTGGGTGCACTGAGCAGAATCATATCTTTTCAATATAGGACCACATGGTCCACCCTTGCACTCTTCCACAACACCACAGAGCAGTGGCGTAGCGTGGGTTGTCAGCGCCCGGGGCCAGCCAAGAATTGTGCGCCCCCCCCCAACCTGTGGACACGTTATCGATATTGCCCCAGTCAGCTCTCACATGGATATTGCCCCAGCCAGCTCTCGCATGGATATTGCCCCAGCTCACACATGGATATTGCCCCAGCTCACACATGGATATTGCCCCAGCTCACACATGGATATTGCCCCAGCTCTCCCATGGATATTGCCCAAGCTCTCACATGAATATTTCCCCAGCTCACACATGGATATTGCCCCAGCTCACACATGGATATTGCCCCAGCTCTCACATGAATATTGCCCCAGCTCTCACATGAATATTGCCCCAGCTCTCACATGAATATTGCCCCAGCTCTCACCTGGATATTGCCCCAGCCAGCTCTCACCTGGATATTACCCACGGCAGCCAGCTCATACATGGATATTGCCCCAGCTCCGGATCCAGCAGGGGTTGGGGCCCAGATGCGGGCAGCGGGAGTGCCTGCCCAGTCCTGAACAGTGTGAGTCCGTGTTGAAGGAGGCGGCTGCGTGCGTGGTGTGCGCAGGTCACATGGTCCAGCCAGTCAGGTGGTACAGAGACTCA